>JBBPBO010000004.1:46988124-47052452 GCA_037974295.1 Cicer cuneatum
GGTGCTATTTAGCGATATATATATATATATATATATATATATATATATAGGCTAAATAACGTAGTTCTCTGACTTAATTTCAGTTAATATTTTAGTTCTTTATCTTTTTTTTCTCCCGATTTGGTCCTTTATTTTAATTTTAAGTAACAATTTGATTATTTATGTTTTAAAATGTCAACAATATTATCTTTTTTTTTACAAAAATCTAAAAAATTTATCAAAATTTTCAACCAAAACCTATAAAATTAATTATATTCTTTAATATAATATAACTTTAGTTTAGTGCGCGCGGGAATGTATTGATTGACTGCTCCAGGGTGATTAATAAATCTTCGGCATTTATTATTTATATATCTTATTAACTGACTTTATTTAGAATAAATCTTTTCTATTTATTATTTAGATTCTATTATCTATTAATTACTTTGGGTTAGATCCATCTCTTTCACTCACTCAATCTATCTTTCGTCACATGACGTGTTCCCTTTCTCTTGATTTCATTAATTGGTATTTTCATTGTAAAATTGCCTTGATTTGTTGATTCTTTAATTCCACTAATTGCTATCTTATTTGTTAAGTTGTCTATGTGCAGCAGGTGTTGTTTGCATAATGCCTTATTCTATCATTCTTTTCAAATCAGGTTCATTGAATTTGAATGTTGAGTTTAAGGGTTTTACTTTCTTTCTTTCCAAAATCATATAATATTGTTTTTTCATAATTTTTATTATTCCTAAATCTCTCTTTTCCTTGCTACTTGAACCTGTTGTACGCCTCCTTGATTTAAAATTTCTATTTAAGATTCATTGATTCTAGTATGTATTGCTCATTGTGAACTTGCAAGAACAACAACTCCATGGGGTTTTGGGACCCAATTGATGGAACTGACATAAACTTTTCTTAGGAGCATTGTGATTAGAACAATGTGATTAACAACAACTCTCTGTTACATCACAGCACAGGAGTTAAAAAGAAGGAAATAGGACCTCTCAATTGATCTCAAAAGGACAGCTTGCAGAAGAGAATAGGAATTAATGCAACAATAGAGAGTAAGTGCCCTAATTTATAGGTAATTTGTAGGATTGGTTTTTCATCGGTAACTAAATCAATTAAATTGAAGAACCCTGGTTTGTTTGGATCACAAATAATAAAAGAAGAACAAGGGAAATGCGCGCTCTCTCGCGGGAATCAATTTCAATGGTAATAAAATCTTTTTTTATTTTTAGAGTAAATCTTTTGCATTTATAATTTATATTTTATATTTAGGTTCTATAAATTGACGGTAATTAATTTTCTGAATAAATAACTTGTGTAATCTTAGCGCGCGGGAAATAGAATGAACTTCAACTCAGCGGTAATGATCTAAAGACATTTGTGTGTATCTATTTATTATTTTCAAATTCGTCTCTCATCACGTTTCCCCTTTTCTTCATTTTTATAATTGATTTGATTTGATTAGTGAGGTTTGTGCATTAATTGATTTGATTTGATTAATAATCTAAAGACAATCTTCTGTATTTATTATTTATGAGGCTTACTTAGAGAGTAACATATCTATCCTGAGGTTACTTATTCATGAATTATGTTTCATGCTGTCTATTTTTATGTATGCTGCTGCACTCCAGGATAGATTTGCTTATTCTACCATTGTTTACAAATCAGGTTCATTGAATTTTATGATAGGATTTTACTTTTTTAATTTGTTCCCAAAATCATATCATATTTTCCTTCATTTGTCTTTTCGTAATTTTTATGATTCTTGAATCTCTATTTCCCTTGCAACTTGAACCAGTTGTGATTTGAAATTTGATTTTATTATTCATTCATTCTTGTAAGTATGGCTTCCATTTTTCTTTTGCTCAATGTGATGTTGCAAGAACAACAACTCCATGGGGTTTTGAGAAGTACTGATACCAATTGAGGGAGCATTAGTAATACAAGTGTCAGCGTTGAACTTCAATTGTACTCAATTATGACTCACTAATCTGCATTTTAATTAGTCTCAGCTTATTTGGTTGATATTTATATTCAATTTTATTTGAATATGAATTGTAATCTAAACAGTTGCCACTGAACCTTCAAATAAAGTAAGGTATAAAATGTTGCAAAAAAACAGTGCAGATCCTTCACAATCTGTATGTGGTAAGATCATGGCAGCAGCTACGGTTTTCAGAGCTTTTTCTCTTTTGCACTCTGATACAAATATTCAGATATCAATTCTTCATTGCAGGTCTCCTCTTTCTTAATCTTGCTTCTTGCACCATGGTGTTTTCAATCAACTAATCATTTTCCAAAGAATTGTACACACCTCAATAGAGATATTTAAAATGAGAAGTATGAAGTATTTATCTTGAAAAGTGACGTTTTTCACACAAGTATAATGAAAACAAAGTTTCAATCGGGTTTTAGAATTATTTTATTCTAAATGCACATATTTTCACAATCAAATTTCATTAATGTCTTTGTTAAGCTGCAATTATGTTATACATTTGTTTTAGTTCAAACTTTTTCCTTTAAGATAACCTATT
Organism: Cicer cuneatum; assembly: GCA_037974295.1. NCBI lineage: Eukaryota > Viridiplantae > Streptophyta > Magnoliopsida > Fabales > Fabaceae > Cicer > Cicer cuneatum. The sequence goes on from JBBPBO010000004.1 coordinate 46,990,650, forward strand.
ATCATAGAAAGAAAAGTAATTACTACTATCAATTCAAATCATTAAACCATTTTTTAATTTCTTTACTTGCCTTGTGAATTTTATATATGCTAATGTCACTCTTAATATTTTTTCAAGTTATTCTTCTATGATGTGATTAGCACCTTACTTTGCATTTCCTTCCCTATAGTTCATACATCTAATTAACTATTATTATTTTGAAATGATATTTACAAATAAAATTATAAATACAACTATTGTGTTTGATTTGATATCTTATAATTTTTTTTTTTAAAAGAAAACTTATAAATTATATATGTCATATAATTTCTAATGCTTACTAATTTTTTGAAAATAAATTTCAAGTTGTGCGGGTTGAAATCTAGTAAAAGTTATTAGAAATACTTTTTTACTCTATCAACTATATGTTTTATCTTTGCAAATATTATTTGATCACTGCAAGACAACTAAAATTTAAAGTGAGAAAAAAAAACTTATTAATTCCAAACTACTTACTTACGTATATGAGATCCGAAGATGATCAAGTTGTTAATATGAGCTAAATGAGAAACATTATAGCAGCTATTTTTATAGCAATAATATGTTGTCACAAAAAATTGGAATTGTAATTGAATATGTTTGTTGTTTGTGAGAACCCCTTGAATCATTACATTACTTGATTGAAAGGGTTCTCGACGATTTATGGAAAGTATATATTTTTATGCTTTCCATATTTCAATTTCTCAGGTTCTTTAAGCCAATATTTAATTGAAGATATATCACATCCGGTGATCAATGCCTTCTTGGATATATCAGCGAATGCTTATAACAAAAAACAATTCATTTCAATGTAGAAAGATATTATGCAAAAGCTACAATGGAACTTTACAGTTCCTACACCCTGTTAGAGCATCTATTATGGAAGATAAACAGATGGAGTACTTGGTCTTCTTCATTATCATGTATTTTTATATTCCACTTTAAATATTTTAAATATTGCTGCAGCAGATGTTTATTCTGCTCGTTGTACACTGTAAACATCATATCAAAGATTGTGCTAAGCTGTTAGTGAGGATACATGCATGTGCATATGCAACAGTGTATTCAAAATTCTTAAATCTTAACAAAGTTCATATTTCTCTATTACCACAGCCACATAACATCGATGAAATATTGAAGAAGCTTCAGAGAATGAAAAAAATAAACTGAAACACATATTTTATAAGCCAATATTTATTTTAAAAAATGGAAACAAAAAACAGAAAAACCAGTAATGCAAGTTGTGCTGAAACTCTTCTACAAAAAACAAACAAAAAAAGCCAATATTTATTCTAGAGGAACTCTTCTACAATAATATATCAAAAGCTTGAACCTTGACAAAATCCCTCCAAAAGATTATAGAAGAAAATATTTTTTGTCCCAATGAGTATTTGGTACCAAGTTGTAAAATCACTCTGTGGCAGATAAATAACTAGTATTCATAAATAAGAAAATCTGACACATCCGACTGATAGAATCCAAGAATCTTAACAACATTCTTATGCCTAATTTTAGCCAAAGTTTTTACTTCAACTTTCAAACTCTTTGAAGACTGGTTTCCAAATTTAACTAGCTTCTTCTCAAAAACTAAAACACCACTAGTTTCCTACATCACGAAAACTAAATCACCAAAGAAACTTATGCGTAATATCAAGGTAACTAAGAACAGATAACTCAGCAACTTGCCATAGTGATATATAATAACAATAAAATCTAAACCTAAATCTGATTCAATTCATTAGTGAAATGAAGATAACAATCTAAACCTAAGAAATTGAAATCATTGCAGAAACAATCTAGACCTAAAAAATTAAAATCAACAGAGATTTGAAGTTTTTACTAGAGAGAACGAAAAAGAACACTGAGCTCATAATATGAGTTCTTGGCGATGGATGGGACTGAGTTACGGTCGCGTGAGAAGTTGTTGCCGGTGACTGGGTTCCTAATGTCCTTGCGGTTGACTGCAAATATAATAATTCTAAGTACATAATAAGTCTAATAATCACTTTTTCTTCTCCCCCAAAGTCTAATAATGACTTCTTCTTCTCCTTTTCAACTCCTTCTTAAATCACTCTTCTTTTCTTCTCTTCTCTTCTCCTTTTCAACTTCTTATTCTCTCTTTCTTTTCTCTCTTCACATTGCCTCTCCTTTTCAACTCCTTCTCTTTTCACTCTTTCTTTTTCTTTCTTTATTTTTCTCTGTCCCTGTTTCCTCTCCTTTTCAACTCCTTCTCTTTTCATCTCTTTCTTTTTCACTTCTTCTTTCTTTTTATCTCTCATTTTCTACTTATATCTCCTTCCCTCTCTCCCCCTTTTTGTCATCAGCCAAAAAGAGGTCCTACTATTTTTGTATTTTTGTTTTTCTCTTTACAAAGTACAGAAAGTGAAAACAAGAAAATAAAAGACATAAAGTAAAATTACAAGAAAATTAAAAACTCCTAAGATGACTACTTGAGCTTGTCAGATATGGAGATAATGTTGAGATGCTTTTGATGAACTCGAACCTATCTTCAGGTAATGCTTTGGTGAAGATATCAGCCCATTGATGATCAATGTCCACAAACTGGATGCTTAAAGTCCCTTTTTGAACATGGTCCCTAATGAAATGGTGTTTTATTTCAATGTGTTTGGCTCTAGAGTGTAAGATAGGGTTCTTGGTTAAGTTTATGGCTGAAGTGTTATCACAAAACAAAGGAATATTGGTTTCAAAGATGTTGTAATCTTCAAGTTGGTGTTTCATCCAAATTAACTGTGAGTTGCATCCTGGTGCTGATATATACTCAGCTTCAGTTGTTGACATGGCAATGGTGCTTTGTCTTTTGCTTGACCAAGAGATCAAATTATCACCTAAGAACGTGCAGTTGCCGCTTGTACTTTTCCATTCCAACTTGTCTCCAGCATAGTCAGAATCACAAAAACCTCTTAGTTTGTAGGTGGGAGTTTTCTTGTATAACAATGTAAGGTTGATGGTTCCCTTAAGGTATCTCAAGATTCTTTTGACAACAGTTAAATGGGATTCCCTAGGGTCAGCTTTAAAACGGGCACAGACACAAACACTAAACAAAATGTCAGGTCTAGAAGCAGTTAGGTAAAGAAGGGATCCAATCATACATCTGTATGTTTTCTGGTCTACCTTTTGGCTGGTTTCATCTTTCTCAAGTGAATAGGTTGGGTGCATGGGGGTGGCCATAGGCTTACAATCACTCATCTTGAACTTTTTGAGAAGTTCTTTAGTGTATTTAGATTGGTGAATGAGTATACCTGATTTACCTTGGTGAATCTGAATTCCCAGGAAGAACTTAAGTTCTCCCATCATGCTCATTTGGAACTCTTTCTGCATTAGGTCAGAAAACTCCTTGCACAAAGTGCCATTAGTGTATCCAAAGATGATATCATCAACATAAACTTGAATAATCAAAATATCATTTTTAATGGATTTCCTAAATAGAGTATTATCAATCTAGCCTCTATCAAATTCATTCTTAAGCAGAAATTTACTATGTCTATCATACCATGCCCTTAGTGATTGTTTTAAACCATATAAAGATTTTTTAAGTTTATAAATATGGTTTGGAAAATCAGAATTTTCAAATCTAGGGGGTTGTTTGACATAGACTTCCTCACTTATATAGCCATTTAAGAATGCACTTTGAACATTCATTTGATACAGAATTGTATCATGATTAGTAGCAAATGATAAAATAATTCTAATTGCTTATAACCTGGCTACTGGAGCAAAAGTCTCAGTGTAATCAATACCTTCGTTTTGACTGTATCCTTGAGCTACAAGTCTGGCTTTGTTCCTTACCACTTCACCTTTTTATTGAGTTTATTCCAGAACACCCACTTGGTTCCAATAATGTTTTTGTTTGGCCTGGATACCAGATCCCAAACATCATTCCTTTGAAATTCATTCAGCTCTTCTTGCATTGCAAGTATCCAACCTTCCTCTGCCAAAGCTTCATCAACATTGCTTGATTCAATTGTTGAAAGTAAACAAAACAGACTGGTTTCTCTACTTGATGATCTGGTCTTCAATGATTCTGCTGCACTGCCAATAATGAGAGTTTCTGGATGTGAAGACTAAAGGTGCAAACACGAGAAGGGGGGTTGAATTGTGTTTGACTAACTTGATTATTTTTTCTGTTTTTGCAGTTTTATAACAAAACCTGATGTATGAATAAAACAGAGTTAGCAGTGGATATAAAGTAAATATAAAACTCAGAATTTTATACTGGTTCATCGTTAACTAGGTTACTTCCAGTCCCTTCACTTTGAAGGATTTCACTAATTCAAAAACCTTGAATTACAACAATACCACTGACCCTCCAAGTCAGTCTTCTCAAACAGTCTAACAATCCTTGACATTTAAGGAAAAGAACCTTGAATCTAATTGCTAAGTAATCTTCTACTCCTTCTGGCTCCTTCAGATTGTAGACTCTACTTCAACAACTTAGATCTAACACAAGGGAAAGAAAAACTTAGAGTACTTGCTTCTAGAAAGTGGATATTCACAATTGACCTCACTGAAAACTCAAGTATTTTGCTTTTGGAAGTGTATGACTCTCAAGTATTTTTAATGTTGAGTATTCTGCCTTGAGCCTCCTTTTATAAATGAAGATTAGGGTCTCTTCCATGCTTAAATTCGAGCTCTATCTTGCCAGATACTCTTGCAAAAACAACTTGGCCAATCGGGTTTCTCTTAAATAAAAAACATATCTTTTTAGCTCCTGATATGCATTCGAAAATAACTTTGGCCAATCCTGTCTTTAATTAATTCTGGATCAAATATTTCTTCCCGCCAATAGCTTTTGAATTCCCACAAGACTTCAATTTATTTTTGAATCAAATCCTTTTAATACTTTGATCAAATTTGTATTCGAATTTAATAGTCTCCACTGATTATTATCATGATTAAATCTGGATCGTTTAATCTTCTGCTCTCGTCCACATTTGGACCATACAAACTGATCCGATGTGATCCTCTGATCGCGGCCAACACTGGACCACACGTTCTGATCTTCTGATCTCTGCCAATCACTGGACCATATGATCTGATCTTCTGATCTCGGTCAACACTGGGCCATATGGTCTGATCTTCTGATCTCGGCCAACATTGGGCCATGAAGCTTAAATCTAGACCATTGATCTGAACATTTTCCCTCTGATCTGGACCAATTCTGGACTGAGTCTGGATTGAACTGAAATTAAATCTGGTCTTATGATATTTTAATCTGGACATTTACCTTCTGATCTGGATCAAGTCTGGATTAAATCTGGACAATCATTTCTTCTTATCTGGACTTAGTTTTATACTCTGAACCATGCCATCTTCTGGTCTGGATCAAGTCTGGACCAAATCACTTGTTCTGGACCAATTATCTTCTGCTCTGACCAAGTCTGGATTAAGTCTGGACTAATTATCATTTCACGACCAGGCTATCTTCTGGTCATAATTAATTCTTGACCAAGTCTGACTTATGATACCTTCTGGTCTGGAACAAGTTTCCCTCTGGCAGGCTTCCTTCTAGTCTGGTCCATGTCTCCTTTAGGACTCTGCTTCCTTCTGATCTGGGCCAGGAAATATATCATCTGATGGTGTTTTGACATGCTGGTGTATCCTCTGGTGCCTTCAGGATCCTCTGGTATCTTCTGGATGCATTATCTGGTATCTTCAAGAGCTGTATCCTCTAGTCTGATTTTATCCTCTAGTAATTCATCTTCTGACCTCTGGTGACTTCATCTTCTGCCTTTGGTAACTTCATCTTCTAGTGGCATTTAATATAATAATTCTAATTACAGAATAAGATTACATGGAGTGCTTTTGTAAACATCAAAATCCTAAGTACTTAGAACCTACTTGGTTCCAACAATCTCCTCTTTTTTGATGATGACAAAACCTTAACTTATTTTGCTAGCTTATAACTCGAAGTACTTGAAATACTCCCCCTCAGACCAATCTCTCCCCCTAAGTCTAATCATGACTTTTTCTTCTCCTTTTCAACTCCTTCTTAAATCACTTTTTCTTTTCTTTTCTTCTCTTCTCCTTTTCAACTCCTTCTTTATTCTATCTTTCTTTTCTCTCTTCACATTGCCTCTCCTTTTGAACTCCTTCTCTTTTCACTCTCTTTATTTTTCTCCCTCCCTGTTTCCTCTCCTTTTCAACTCCTTCTCTTTTCATCTCTTTCTTTTTCACTCCTTCTTTCCTTTTATCTCTCCTTCTCTACTTATTTCTCCTTCACTCTTTCCCTATTTCGTCATCAGCCAAAAAGAGGTCCTACTATTTTTGTATTTTTGTTTTTCTCTTTACAAAGTACAGAAAGTAAAAACAAGAAAATAAAAGACATAAAGTAAAATTACAAGAAAATTAAAAACTCATAAGATGACTACTTGAGCTAGTCAGATATGGAGATAATGTTGAGATGCTTCTTGATGAACTCGAACCTATCTTCAGGTAATGCTTTGGTGAAGATATCAGCCCATTGATGATCAGTGTCCACAAACTGGATGCTTAAAGTCCCTTTTTGAACATGGTCCCTAATGAAATGGTGTTTTATTTCAATGTGTTTGGCTCTAGAGTGTAAGAAAGGGTTCTTGGTTAGGTTTATGGTTGAAGTGTCATCACAGAACAAAGGGATATTGGTTTCAGAGATGTTAAAATCTTCAAGTTGGTGTTTCATCCAGATTAACTGTGAGCTGCATTCTGCTACTGATATATACTCAGCTTCAACTGTTGACATGGCAATGGTGCTTTGTCTTTTGCTTGACGAAGTGATCAAATTATCTCCTAAGAAAACATCCATTTGATACAAAATGATATCATGATTAGCAGCAAATGATAAAAAGAATTCTAATTGCTTCTAACCTGGCCACTGGAGCAAAAGTCTCAGTGTAATGAATACCTTCCTGTTGACTGTATCCTTGAGCTACAAGTCTGGCTTTGTTCCTTTCCACTTCACCTTTTTCATTGAGTTTATTGTTGAAAACCCACTTGGTTCCAATAATGTTTTTGTTTGGTTTGGATACCAAATCTCAAACATCATTCCTTTGAAATTCATTCAGCTTTTCTTGCATTGCAAGTATCCAACCTTCCTCTGCCAAAGCTTCATCAACATTGCTTGGTTCAATTGTTGAGAGTAAACCAAACAGACTGGTTTCTCTATTTGATGATCTGGTCTTCAATGGTTCTGCTGTACTGCCAATAATGAGAGTTTCTGGATGTGAAGACTTGTACTTCCATCCATTCTTTCCCTCTGACTTGTCTTCAGAGTCAGCATGTTCTTCTTTCTTGCTTTCATCTTTATCTTTCTCAGGTTCTGCTGCTGGTCCAGCTTCTGGTTTCTTTGCCTCTGGTTCACCGGCAATTTCCTCATCTTGCTTTGACTTTTCTAAGTCAAGCTATTTATCATCAAACTTAGCAAGACTAAACAAATCAATCTTATAAACATTATATTTCCTAATGCCAGTAAACAGAATAGATTTATCAAGTTGACTAACAACTTTGAATGTTTTCTAGTTAAAGATGACATCATGTTTGGAATCACTTAGTTGGCTTATGCTCAAAAGATTATGCTTCAGACCTTTTACTAACAGAACATTTTTAATAGAAAGGGAAGAAGATTTGTTACCAACTGTTCCTGTACCAATAATATGACATTTCTGGTTTCCTCCAAAGGAAACTTTGGCTCCATTCTTCATAGTCAGATTCAAAAACATGGATTTGTCTCCTGTCATGTTTTTGGAGCATCCACTGTCAAGATACCAAGCTTTGTGTTGCTGATCAGACTCTGTCAGAATCAGAGTCAGAGTCAGACTCAGACTCAGACTCAGCTTCTGTTCGTGCCATCAGAGCTAGTTCTGCTTCTGGCCTGTTTGAGTAGTTTCCTCGAATCTGCTTTGGTCGATAAACCATGTTCCTCTGATGATTCTGGAACATGTTTTAGTTCTCGTAACATGGGTGAATCTAGTGATTCTGATAACCTTGATTCTGGTGATTTGGATGAATTTGGTGATTTTGGTTGTTCTGATGAATCTGGTGATTCTGATGATTCTGGTAATTCCTGTTCTGGTTATGGTTCTGGTTCCAGTACTGATTCTAATTCCAGTGTTGGTTCTAGTTCCAGTACTGATTCTGATTCTGGTTCCAGTGTTGGTTCTGATTCAAGTTCCTGTGCTTATGATACTGGTTCCAGTTCTAGTTCCAGTTCCTGTTCTGATTCTGGTTCCAGTTTTGATTCTGGTTCTAGTTCTGGTTCTGATTCTGGTTCTGGTTGAGTTGACCAAACCTTCTTCCATCAGACTCAGATTGCCTCTGTCTGGTTGTAGCAGGAACATAAACCTTCTTCTGCTTGTGCATTGCCAACATCCATTGTCCAGGCACTATTGTTGGTGTCTCTTTCTGGTTGCTCAGAATATCTGCAACATAGACAATTTGATATTTTGGTACCCATAACTGATTGGGTCCAGGTTTGTTAGTTTTAACAGTTCTCTGATCTTGTTCATATTTTACCATTGGACAAGATAATTCAGAGTGACTTTTCTTAGCTCAAACAATGCATAAAACATCAGGATGAACAGTTTTAGTTTCAGCAATAGTTTCTGTATGTTTCCATAAATCATAGATGCATATTTACTTCTTTCCATTCCATTAGAAATAAAGTTTTGAAAAAATTGCTCATGCATATCAGATTCACAAACAGTTTTGGAAGTGGAACAAATATTACTTTTGAGAGTTTGGTTTTTAGATTTTTGTCTTGCAACTTCAGTTTTAAAATCCTTGTTTTCAGTTGCATACTCAGAATTTTGATTCTTTAAAACTTGGACTTCTTTGGTCAGATTTTTGTTATCTTCCCTAAGAGTTTTCAATTTTAAATAAATCTAATTGTTTGCTTTTAAAAAATCTTTTAAAGCATCAATTAATTCAGATTTAGTGAGATCAGAAAATACCTTATTGTCTTCATCTTCTGAATCTGTTCTAGAGCCTGAGCTGTATCCAGAACTTTAGTTGGTATGAGCCATTAAAACCAGAATTGCTTCCTCTAATGTGCTTCCAGACTTGCCTGAATGACTGCTTTGATCATTCTTCCTTCTGCCTGCTTTCCTTCATGAAACTGTGCCTTTATGAAGTCCAGAGGCATACCTGATATGTGCCATCATTGCTGTTTCTGCCTCTTCTTCATTAGACGATTCTTCTGATTCTGATGCATCCCAGGCTGCCATTAGACCTTTCTTTTTGAATCTGGAACTCTTCTTGTGCTGTTTTCCTTTTTCCAGATTTGGACATTCTAACTTGATATGTCCAGGTTCATTGCATCCATAACAGATGATGCTCTTCTTGTCAGATTATTCCTTTCCTTTGGTGTTATGTTTCTTCTTGGAGCATCTCCTCTTCCTGTTTTCCCATATCTTAACCATCTGTTTGGTTAAGTAAGCCATATCATCACAATCACTGTCACTATCATCTGATTCTGGTGCTGCCTTTGCAGCTTTCTTCACTTTTGACTTTAGGGCCAGATTCTTCTTCTTCTTTGGTTCATCTGCTTCCAGTTCTATTTCATGAGACTTGAGTGAGCTGATCAGATCTTCAAGTCTTAAGTTATTCAGATCTTTGGCTTGCTGAACTACAGTAACCATTAGTCTCCACTTGGTTGGTAAGCTTCTTAGAATCTTCTTGACATGATCTGTTGTTGTGTAGCTTTTCTTCAAGACCTTCAGTCCAGATATCAGAGTCTAGAATCTACAAAACATTCCATCAATGTCTTCATCATCTTCCATCTTGAACATCTCATACTATTTGATCAGTATGTTATCCCTTGCTTCTTGAACCTGATGGCTTCCTTCATAGGTCAAAACCAGATTGTCAAATATGCTATTTGCTGTTTCTTTATCTGTGCATCTGTCAAATTCCTTGAATGTGATGGCATTGATCATGATGGTTCTGGACTTGTGATGCAGTTTGTATAATCTGCTCTGGTCTGGACACATATCTGCCATGTCTAGTTCTTGAGTTGGATCTCCTGGAACAATAGGTGCAGTGTATCCTTTGACTACTAGCTTCCATAATTTAGGATCTTGAGATATGAAGAAACTTCACATTCTGGCCTTCCAATACTCAAACATATCTCCATCAAACAGTGGTGGTCTGTTTATGTTGCCTGCAAAATCATTTTTGGATTCTGCCATGTTGTTGAACCCTTGGACCTTTCCTCAAACACTAGTTAAGTGCTCAGCCTTGAGACCGAGCTCTGATGCCAATTGAAGGTGCAAACACGAGAAGGGGGGTTGAATTGTATTTGACTAACTTGAATACTTTTTAGTTTTAAAACAAAATCTGTTATGTATGAATTAAAATAGAGTTAGCAGCGGATATAAAGTAAATAAAAACTCAGAATTTTATACTGGTTCACCGTTAACTAGGCTACATCCAGTCCCTTCACTTTGAAGGATTTCACTAATTCAAAAACCTTGAATTACAAAGTACCACTGACCCTCCAAGTCAGTCTTCTCAAAAAGTATAACAACCCTAGACTTTTGAGGAAAAGAACCTTGAATCTAATTGCTATGTAATCTGCTACTCCTTCTGACTCCCTTAGATTGTAGACTCTACTTCAACAACTTAGACCTAACACAATAGAAAGAAAAACTTAGAGTACTTACTTTTGGAAGTGTATGACTCTCAAGTATTTTTTATGCTTAGTCTTCTTCCTTGAGCCTCCTTTTATAGATGAATAATTAGGGTTTCTTCCATGCTTAAATTCGAGTTGAATCTGCCTAAATTCTCTTGCAAAAATAACTTGGCCAATCAGGTTTCACTTAAATAAAAAACATATCTTTTTAGCTCCTGATTGCCTTTGAAAATTCTGTTGACCAATCCTGTTTCTTTTAATTTCAAACCATATCTTTTTAAGCTTCAGATTGCATTCGAATTTCTCCAAGTCTTCAGTAATTTTTGAATCAAATCCCATTACTACTTTGTTTAAATTTTTATCAAAATTTAATCAAGTCTTCACTGATTTTCATCATGATTAAATTTGGACCATTTGATCTTCTGATCTCGACCACATCTGGACCATACAATCTAATTTGCCCCAATTCTATGATCCTCTAATCTCGGCCAACACTAGACCACATGATCTGATCGTCTGATCTCGGCCAACATTGGACCACATGATCTGATCTTCTGATCTCGGCCAACACTGGGCCATACGATCTGATCTTCTGATCTCGGCCAACACAGGGCCATGATGCTTAAATCTGGACCATTGATCTGGATATTTTCCCTCTTATCTGGACCAATTCTGGACTGAGTCTGGATTGAACTGAAATTAGATATGGACTTATGATATTTTAATTTGGACATTTACCTTCTGATCTGGATCAAGTTTGGATTAAATCTGGACAATCATTTCTACTGATCTGGACTTAGTTTTATACTTTGAACGATGCTATCTTCAGGTCTGGACCAAATCTGAACCAAGTCATTTGTTCTGGACCAGTTATCTGAAGCTCTGATTAAGTCTGGACCGATTCTTATAATTACTACCAGGCTATCTTCTGGTCATAATTAATTCTTGACCAAGTCTGACTTATGATTCCTTCTGGTCTGGACCAAGTCTCCCTCTGGCAAGCTTCTTTTTGGTCTGGACCAGGTCTCCTTCTGGACTCTGCTTCCTTGTGATCGGGGCCAAGAAAGATATCCTCTGATGATGTTATTTAACCTTTGATAATATCCTCTGATATCCTCTAGAGGTGTATCCTCTGGTGCCTTCAGGATGCATCCTCTGGTACCTTCTGGATGCATTATCTGGCCTAACCTTCTGGTGACATTTCTATCCTCTGGATGTATCTTTTGGTGGTGTCATCTTCTGCCTCTGGTGACGTCATCTTCTGGTGGCATTTTATATAATAATTCTAAGTACAAAATAAGATTACATGGAGTGCTTTTGTAAACATCAAAATCCTAAGTACTTAGAACTAACTTGGTTCCAACATAATTGTCATCTCCCCAATTGGAAGATGAAAGTTGTTGTTGTCTCGATGCCAGCTCTCTAAGAAAGCATATATGATCCCTTTGTCAATCATTTTGTAACTGCATTTTAGCAATGAATATAATCCTGAACTCTTAACCAACTGTTCCACCTCTTCATGTTCAATCACACATTCTTTCAATTTTTTTCCATTTTAAATACCCTTAGCTCCCCACGATCTTGAAATAAAAGAAGGGAAAAAATGTAAGTTAAAACACATCATGATAACAACTATTAAAAATTTAATATGATCGAGAAAATTACCACTCCATCCCAAAGTCGAGTGGCCACATGATCACCAAATGTCCTAAGGACAGACTTGTCAACCGAACCACCAGGTTATCCATCAGCCTGTGGAGGTTCATCTATGTGCTCTAGTTGGTCCTCAGGTTGTGTTTGCTCTTCTTGCAGGGTCTGCTCTTCTTGTTGCGAGTGTTGATATTGTTGTGCTTGTTGTTGCTTTTGTAATTGTTGTTGTTCCCGTAATGCCCACCTCTCTCGCCTTTCTCACCTTTCCCATTGCACTTCCTGCTATTCCTCAAGACGTTGAGCCCATGCAGAAGCAGTTCGTCTACCACGTTGACTGTATGACCTGTAATTTATTTATAACAAGAATTATGGCTTATTGTCTAATTATGTCTTATGTTGTTTATTATTTTGGCTGTTTACCGTTTTCATTGTTTGTTGTTTGTAAAATTGTTATAACTGTTTGACTTGCAAATTAATCCATGAAAACATTTTCGGATGTTTCATTGATGTTAAATGACCATGTGAAAGTCTTGGCATTGTTGAAATTTCAAAAATAATTTTCTATTGAGTTTTGTTTTTTTAAAACGGGCAAGATATACCCTCTGTTTAAATTTTGACAAAGTCCGAATGATACCAAAATTTAATCGAGTGTTTTATATATCGACTATAATGAGAATTTGATCTCTTTATATTTTCCTAACTTTAGGAATAAAAATTTCGTCGAATAAAAATTTATTCGCAAAATTTTGTAAAACTCTAATCTGTAGATTTATTATAAAAGATTATTATCGACAAATATTTTAAGACGTTGCACATTAGTGTTAAATTTATTTGTCAATTAGACTGCAACGAGAGTAGATATTTTTATCAAAGTAGATCTAGAAGTGAGTGATATTTTTGTAATTTGAAATTTTTGGTTATTAATTTAAAATTGAGATAGTAGATTAATTAAGGGAAGGAGAGAAGAAAAAAAAAAGCATTCCCCCCTCCTTATAAAAGCATTTCATGGCCATCATCATCATCTTACTATCACTTTCTTTAATTCTTCAAAAACATCTTCTCTCATTTCTCTCCAAACCCAAATCTTCTCCTTCCTTTTTGAGCAACTTAAAAGCCTACAATCACAAAACCTCCAACTACAAAGTTGTTTCACTACTTGAGAGGATTGCCAAGAGCTAAGGATCACTAGTTGAGGTAGCCATTTCTCCCCTATTTTCTCTTAAACCCGTAAGCATGCATATATGGGGGAAAATGATTTTTTTTATTTATGTTTTTAGCTTTAATCTTTCTTGTTTATCACTACTATGGTTGTTATTAATGTTTAGGAAGTTAAATGAAATATTTTCAACTCTTTTTCTTTCAAAATTCAAAAACCCTAAGTAAGGGAGTAAAATGAAAGTGTTTTTTTTTTTTTTTGCTTTGATGCTTTGTTAATATTGAAATTAGAGGAGTTAGTAACTTGAATAAAAAAACAGAAATTGATTAGTTTTCTTGAGTAATGCAACCTTTGAGTAAATTTTATAATTTCCTATGTAAGCTCCTTGAGTCTCGAAAATGAATCGAGATTGTTGACACCGAGTTAGTGTTGGGGAGAACTCTGAATATTTTATGTTTGTTGGTTTGAAATTTTTAAGGAGAAAAGATAGAAACAAAAAAGTCATGGAAAATTTTTTTGGAATAAAGGGGTAAATGAATTGTTGTAGGTTATTTTAATTCAAAAGTATTTGAGTGGTAGAAATTTTATGAACTTTTAAGAAGTTAGGGAAAAGTTCTCTTGTGATTTTTCAGGTAGTATAAATTAAAATTTGGAGTCATTTAAAGTTTGAAATTATAAGAGTTGTTGTCCTTGATTATTTAAGGTGTTTTAAGCTAGATTTGGATTCGGAAATTTATTGAAAAACTTTGATGAGTAAAATGGATTTTAGCGGAGTGGTATATATATATATATATATATAGAAAGAGAGTTCAAAATTTTGTTTAAAGATTGTTTTAAGTTTACTTTGTTATTAAGGTGTTAAAGGTTTTATCCTTTGGGTTTTTGTGAAAACAAAGTTTCTACCTCTATAGATTGAACTAAAAAGTTTTAGTCATTGATATTAAATTTTTAATTTTTATGAAGAAATTTAACTTTGAAAAACAAAGTTTCAAACTTCATGACTTTGAGAATATTTCATATATAAAAATATATATATAAGGGTCCAAACTTTGTATCCCAAAAGGTTTGAAAGGGAAATATTCACTTTATAAACAAAATTTCAATCTTAAGTTTTGAAGTTAAAACTTTTAATTTTTATAGTAAAGATATCAACTTTATGCTAAAATTCGAGGTTGAAAAACTATTTACGTATTTTGAAAAACAATGATTGATTATAATTTTGGGTTTTGATATATGATTTTATTAGGAATGAAGATTTTAGTTGGAGACTTAAAAGACAATTCCGAACATGGGAAATATTTGGTGTTGATTAGAAAATGTGGTTTTTAAGTGAAAGTTTATATATAAAGCATAATTAATAAAGATTAAGGTTTAAAAAATGTCAAGTTGGAAAATCATGATTTTGAATAGTTAGAATATTGGAACTCTTAGTATTTGAGTTTTTTTATAAGATTTCTTGATACAAAACTACTACTAGTTTTTCAAAATATTAAAGTGTTGAAATTTATGTAGTTGATTGACGATTTAATCGAAATTTCAAACCGTGTGAGTATGTTTGTCTTTGATTGATTTTGTTAAGAAAATATTTTTTTCCTAAGTTGTTAAAAACAAAGATTTGAGTTTAACTTCAATAAAGTTGAAAAACAATTTCGAGATTTTCAAAATGTGACATAAATGTTTTGAAATTCGTTTTCGTCAAAATACTTAAACCAAAGTCCTTTTCAAGTTAGGGAATCTAAGAGAAAAATCAAAATCCTAATTGATTTTGATAGTGGCCGAACCTAAAGTTCATTTGGGGGTTGGTTTAGAAACATGTATTGACACTACCCCAAAAATTGTCTTTTATAGCGCGCATTTTAAAGCGCTTCATAACTAAAATTGATGTTGTATAATATTTTAAAATTAACGGAGGACACAACAGCGCTTTAATGACAAGCGCTTTGGAAAAAGCGTTGTTGCAGGGTCATGAAGGGTTTATGATTTACATAAAAGCGCTGTTGTAAGGTCATAGCGATTTCACATATTGTTTACAGGGCTTTTAAAGCACTTCGCATAAAAGCGCTGTAAAATATAGCGCTACCACACTATATTTACAACGCTTTTTAGAGCGTTTTGTATATAAGCGCTGTAAACGCTGTAAATGGATAAAAGTGCTGTAAAATTACAAGCAGTTCAAGTTATATATACTTGATAAATAAATAAATAAAAACATATTTAATATGTTCTCTCCCTTAGAACCCTATTACGAACCTTCCTCTTCTCTACTTTGCGCCCATTTTTATTGAGTGATTGTTGTCTCAGTTATTGTATTTATTAATTATTTATTGTCTCTAAACCTGATAAATTGTTACTTGATAAATCATATAAAATGTTAGATGATAAATCTGTTCTACTTTGAAATTTGTTCGATCTGTTCTGTTTTCAAATCAGACTTGTATGCATGACCTTGGACCTTGGTTTCCATTTTTCAATATTAGACTATTATACTATAGATTTGTATGACATTATAGATTGATAAATTTGTGTAACACTACATTCATAAATTGTTACATGATATAGATTGATAAATTTGGGTAGCACTGCATTCATAAATTCTTACATGATAAATCATATAAAATCTGTTCGATCTGTTCTGTTATGTTTTGAAATTAGACTTTTATGCATATATATGATAGATTGGTATAATGTTATAGATTGATAAATTTGTGTAACACTGCATTCATATAGGTCATATAAAATGGACCGAAAATGGATGTCTGCCAATCGATTGTCAAAAGAGTATGAAAATGGAGTGAAGGAGTTTGTTGAATTTGCAGTGAAGAATGCAAAAGACCCAAATCGAATCA
Source organism: Cicer cuneatum (assembly GCA_037974295.1). Classification (NCBI taxonomy): domain Eukaryota; kingdom Viridiplantae; phylum Streptophyta; class Magnoliopsida; order Fabales; family Fabaceae; genus Cicer; species Cicer cuneatum. The sequence goes on from JBBPBO010000004.1 coordinate 47,006,944, forward strand.
CTTGTCCTTGTTTAAAATGTTGTTTTGGAAAACGCGTTAGAGCAGATGAATTGGAAGGACATTTAGTATGGCATGGAATTGATAAAAGCTATACATGTTGGATAAGACACACTGAGGAAAAAAAAGGGAACACTTATTATGAGAATGCTGCGACATATGATTCAAATGATTTCAACACAGATACATATGAGTGGGACCGAGTTGAGGAGATTGCAAAAGCAGTTGAAGAAGTTCTTTGGGATTGTCTTAAAATGTTTGAGAGTTTGTTGAGTGATGTAGAGAAACCATTATATAATGGTTGTACTAAATTCACAAGACTTTCGACGATATTAAAGTTGTACAACTTAAAAACGAGAAATGGATGGTCTGATAAAAGCTTCACAGAATTATTAACACTCCTAAAAGATATGTTGCCAGATGATAATGAACTTTCCAGTCGAACCTACGAGGCTAAACGAATTTTGTGCTCTATTGGCATGAGTTACGAAAGGATTCATGTGTGTCCTAACGATTGCATTTTATTTTGAAACGAATATGAATTGCTAAAGGCGTGTCTGAAATGCAATGTTTGTTGATATAAGAAGAAAGAATCTACTCCAGCAAAAGTCGTGTCGTATTTTCCTATAATACCAAGATTTAGGCGAATCTATCGCAGTGAAGAAGATTCAAAACACTTGACATGACATACAAATGAAAGAATTAGACATGGAAAGTAACGACACCCTGCAGATTCTCCACAATGGGCAAAAATTGATCATGAGTATCCTGATTTCGGTAGAGATCCAGGAAATCTACGACTTGCACTTTCTACTGATGGAATGAATCCACATGGTCTTCAAAGCATATCACACAGCACGTGGCCTGTGATTTTGTTGATTTATAACCTACCTCCATGGTTATGTATGAAGCGTAAGTTTATGATGTTGCCTCTATTAATTTCTGGACCCAAACAACCGGGGAATGATATCGACGTATACTTGGCTCCTTTAATTAAAGATTTAAAAAATATGTGGGAGACAGGTGTGGAAGTTTGTGATGGCTATAAGAAAGAATGTTTCAATTTGAGGGCTATGTTGTTCGACACAATTAATGATTTTCCAGCATATGGTAATTTATCAGGATATAGCATTAAAGGTCAGTGTGCATGTCATATATGTGAAGAGAGTATAGATTGGATGCAGTTAAAACATTATAAGAACGTCTTTCTTGGACATCGTAGATTTTTACCTTTTAGTCATCATTATCGTGGGTGGATAAATGCATTCAATGGAAAATCAGAGGAAGGTACTACTACAAAAGCACCGACTGGATATCAAATATTGGAAAAAGTATAAGGTTTGACCAATAAATTTGGCAAACCATTTGTGGGAGAGCTTGTCAAAATTGGGTGGAAGAAAAAGTCAATTTTCTTTGAATTGCCATATTGGAAGTCATTGTATATAAGACATTTTCTCGATGTGATGCATATTGAAAAAAAATGTATTTGATAGTGTTATTGGTACGTTACTCAATGTTCCAGGAAAGTCTAAGGATGACATCAATGCAAGATTGGATTTGGTCGATATGGGAATAAGAAATGAATTGGGTCCCGAAAAGAAAGGAAATCCCACATATCTACCTCCAGCCTCCCATACTTTAGCTAGAAAGGAAAAAATTGTTTTATGTAAATTTCTACACGATGTTAAAGTTCTAGAAGGATACAGTTCAAACATTAAAAATTTAGTTTGTATGAAAGACCTCAAGTTAAAAGGTTTGCAGACTCATGATTGTCATCTTCTAATGGAGCATTTGCTACCAATAGGTATATGTTCCATTTTACCTGAAAAAGTTCGACGAGCCATAACTAAATTATGTTTCTTCTTCAGGGAAATTTGTAGTAAAGTGATCGATCCTCAGAAATTACCGACATTGCAGAGGGAGATTGTTGTTACTTTGTGTGCCAACTTGTTAAGGAGACACAACTTTGTGTGCCAACTTATATGAGATGGATGTATCCGATAGAACGATATATGAAAATATTAAAAGGGTACGTAAAAAGTAGAAGTCGACCATAAGGTTGTATTGCTGAAAGGTACATTGTCGAAGAAGCTGTTGAATTGTGTACTGAATATCTATCCAATGTTGAATCCATAGGGCTTCCTATGTCACGTCATTCAGGAAGAATAACAGGAGAATGGATAATTGGAAAAAGAGTAATGACTATATCAAGGACAGAATGGGAGCAGACACAATTGTATGTTCTACACAATGATGATGAGGTTCAACCGTATGTTACAATACACATGGATCAGTTATCTAGTTTGAACATGAATAGGAATAAAAATTGGATAACACGATAGCATAATCGAAGTTTTATAACATGGCTAAAAAATCACATTAACTGAAAGTTTGATATAGACCCCGCTTCAATTTCAGAGAGATTGAGGTGGCTAGCAAATGGCCCGAGTTTACATGTCTTTTCTTACACCGGTTATGTAATTAACGGCTATACATTTTATACCACAAAACAAGATGATCAAACCACTATGCAAAATAGTTGAGTCACTCTAGTAGCTGAAGCGATGTATATCTCAAGTGCAAAAGACAAAAACCCAATATATGTAAATCCATCATATTTTGGGGTTATCGAGCATATATGGGAGTTGGATTACACAATGTTTCATGTTCCCATCTTTGGTTGCAAGTGGGTCGATAATAATAATGGCGTTCGGATTAATGAGTCAAGGTTCTTGCTTGTCGATTTTAGTAGGGTGGGATACAAAGATGAGCTTTTTATTTTAGCGTCGCAAGCTCAACAAGTGTTTTATGTCACTGATCCTACTGATGATAAATGGTCTGTTGTCCTATCGACCAATAAAATAAGTGATGATAACAACAACGTTGAAGATTATGGTAATGATATTTTCTTTGCGACATCACAACCATGTGAAATTGATTCAACTGGTGATGGTTTATATCTTAGAGATGATCATGATGAGGGAATTTGGATTAATCCATCGTTTCGTATCGTTAATGGACAAACAAATGTGAATCCTACCAGGAAAATAAGAAGGACATCTTAAGGTGTTTATGTGTTTTATATAAGTCATGTAATGATCTGTACTCATTGTGTAATTTATACTAATTTCATGTAACTTGACCTGCCAGAATTGAGATGACAATTTGATAAACAAAATTTTAGAGATGACAATTGGTATCCGTGAGTGTGGATATTATCTCACATTATAAAATGATATACATATTATTCTAAAGCTTTTAAAAATTCAATTTCAAAACATTTACAACACTTTGGTCCTTAAGCGCCGTAAAAGGCTTTTTAAAAACAAATTATAAATTACAACTACAAAACATTTACAACACTTTTGCCTATAAGCGCTGTAAAGGCTTTTAAAAAATAAATTATCAATTACAAGTACAAAACATTTACAGTTCTTATGAGAAAAAGCGTTGTAAAAGACTTTTAAAAGATAAATTACAAGTACAAAACATTTACAGCGCTTATGAGAAAAAGCACTGTAAAATTCTTTTAAAAAATAAATTACAAGTACAAAACAGTTACAACGCTTATGGGAAAAAGCGTTGTAAATTGCTCAAATAACGCCTTTTATATAGTGTATCTATAAGCGCTGTAAAAGACTATATAAGGCATTTGTTATGTAGGCTTTTAAAGCGCTTTTTGGAAGAGCGTTGTAATAGGTTAAGTCTTTTAAAGCGCTCTTTGGAAAAACGCTGTAAAAGGGTGTTTTAAAATATTATGTAAACTGATAATAAGAAATTGCCTCTTCATTTTCTTCTTCATTACGTATTCTTATCCCTATGAACTTGGCAGTCTGAAACCCTTATTCATTACGTACTCTCCATCTTCATTACTCTCCATACGAACCCTTCTCCATGGTGCGAACCCTACTTTCCATATTCATTACGTACTCTCTGTTTTCATTACGTACTTTCCATTTTCACTACGTATACTATCTCTACGAACCATAAAGGTTTTTAAGGCGTTTTTTGTTCAGTTTTTTAAAGCGCTCTATGGAACCCTAAACTTGTATTTCTACTTGTATTTCTGTGACGTCGTAACCCTAAACTACAAGTATTGTTATTAATATCTTGTTGTCACTAAACTTATAGTGCATGTTGTATTTATTCAATCTGTTGTCATCACTAAACTACATGTTGAAGTTATACTGCATGTTGAACTTATACTATGTGAAATGTGTAGATAAATGGATTCCAACAATGATTTAGGTCGTCAAAACGATGAAGTTGTAAACACTAACATTGTAAACACTAACGTTGTAAACAATGAATTTGTCAAAGCTAAAGGCTATGAAAGCGTAGTGAAGCGTGGGGCAACTATAATGCAAAAAGTCATTATAGCAAGAAGTACTAGAATAAAATTTGAGATATATATACTATACTTTTGTTTAGATTTTATTTTTTTTTTCTTTTTTGAAAGCAAGCACTTAAACTCTATGAGTTTATTAGGTGGAATGGAATGAAAGTCGCTAGCCGATTGAGCCCAACAGTTCAATGATGTAAGCTACATCGGTGCTATGGTCCGCCAAAATATCCCTATAACAATCGATGACTAGAGAGACAAAGCATTGAAGGATGCTAAAGACATGTTGTGGAGTGATGTACAAGTAATTCACTTTTTTACTCCACTTTTTTGTTACTTAATTATAATTTTTTCCATTGAAATACTTTTATTCAAACTATTTATTTATTTGGTTTGCAGAGCGCTTTTAACATTGAAGATATGCGGAAAAATTACGTACTTAGAGTTGCTAGTAAAATTCACAGAGGATTTAGTTCTCATCTGTTGAATTGTTACCAAAGAGACAAGTGTGGAAATGTGAATGTTGAAGCTCCAAACATTTACAAGCACTACATAACAATTGAAGAGTGGACCTCTTTTGTAGATAAACGTTCAGACCCCGCATTTGTGGTAATATTTATTTTATTAGCATGTGTTTTTTATTCATATTCGTAACTTATTTTTTTACACGATCATGATATTTTTTTTATATATAGAATATAAGTACAGCAAATCGGGAGCGAGCAAAGAACCCAGTGCATCCATACAAAAGATCGCGTATGGGGTATGCGCGTTTAGAGCAAAAAATTGTAAGTAAACATCACTTTTATATATTGTGGTAGATTATAAACTATAGTTTCTAACTAATATTTTGTTTATGTCTTAACGAACAACCGCAAGAGATGAAATCTAATCAACCATTGGGTCATCATATCTTGTGGAATGAGGCTCGCGTAAATAAAGATGGAATAGTGGATAACGAAAATGTTCAACAAGTTGTCCAACAATGTGTAAGTATACTATCACTTTAAATTTTTTTAATATTGTCTTTTAAAAATGATATCGAACTTATCTTTTTAATACTACATGTATTTTAAACTTGGAACAATGTCTTGAAAATCAAGATGAAAATAAAGAAGTTAGTTGCAGGGACATTCTCGGCAAGGTATTCAATGTTCCTGAATATTCTGGCCGTGTGAAGGGTAAGGGATTTGGCATGACTCCCAAAAGTTATTTTTCACATGAGAAGCGCACAAATCCCTCGAATGATCAAGTATTAGAAGCGCTGAAAATCCTTTCAGAGCAAGTTGCATACTTGGTTAAAAAGGATAAGGAAAAGCAACTTCAACGTGAAATGCAAATAGACAGTGAAGATGGAATTTGCAACATTGCTCATAAAAGTCTCTCGAAGGTAATTAATTACTTAACAAAATAAGAAATTCATTCAACCTAATTGTTTGACATACTTATGTATTAACCATTGCTTTAATTTAGGGTGTCTCACGTTGCTGCCTATAGTTGTCTTCCCCTATCCGTCGCATGGTTGGGAAAGGAACATTGTACAATATGTTGGGAGAAGTATTGCACAACAACCCCGTCACTGCCGGTCATGTTAAAGTGTCACATGTGGTATCTTCAGAACCACTTGCACCGTTTCCTATCCTTGACAACGACAGAGATATGAAACTTTTGGGAGAAGTAATAGGTAGCTATGTGGCATGACTGAAACATCTTGTTGGCACTAATCAGGAGGTATGTTTTAATTGCTATGTATGTTTAGTTGTATGATTATGATTGATTATGTTAGTATGCTGATTTTTCCGCTTTTATATTTCACATTTATTTAGATTGTTGCTAAAGGGAATGATAAGATCCCTCGCAACGAGTCTGTCACTTCACCAGAAAAGGCAGAAAAGGCTTGACATATACATCAATTCATGTATACGAAATAATTAGCTTACTTTAATAACTAACAAACTGATCAACCTCATTTTTTTTCAGATTCAACCAAAAAATAAACCCGCTGCACCGCAGGTGCAAGTCCGTGGTAAAAATAAATCTTCCAAAATGCAAAATTTGAATCGAGGAAAATCAGTTGTTGCTCCTAAAATAAGTCAACCACGCCTTGCTCGATTTGGGTCGTGTCTTGACACAACAACAAAGATGAATATGGAGGGCAACAATGATACGCGTATGATAAACATGAAAAAAGGTATATTCGGAGAAGAGTATTTAAACATACTTGGCAAAGAGCAAATATATGAACTTCTCGATCATAAAGAGTTGAGTGCTACTGTCATCAGCATATACATCAGGTAATATAAATACTTTATTTAAGATAAAAATTACCTTTTAATTGCATCACTGCCACATGTAATTTATTAATAATTAATCTAATTTTATATTTTCATTTAAGGTTTTTGTATGAGAAGTTGGTGTGCATGCGGAAGTTGTCAAGTAGATTTTCATTCTTATCTCCGCATAAACTATCCATGTTTAAACTCGATCCAATTAATGTAAAAAGCTATGTAGTTGATATACTTATAGAAAATAAAGAGAAGGACAAGTTGTTTATTGCACCATACAATTCAGGGTACGTAATTAGATACTTTATCTATATCTTTTTTAATTTATGATATTATGAGTTGAGTAAACAAATTTGCCAACCAAATTTTTGTTGTTGTAGGCAACATTTGGTGTTGTTTGCCATCAATGCGACTTCTGAAATTGTATATTATTTAGACCCATTGCACGGTCATTTCAACAATCACCCTGATATAAAGAACATCTTCGACACATAAGTAATATTCATTTATTTCTTACATATATAAATAATGTGTTCGGTCATTGAATAATAATCACATTTATTTGATAGTGCTTTGCAAGTTTTCCGCGCTCAAAGGGGTGCTTCAATGTCAAAGATTAAGTCAAACAACATCACATGGCTTCCAATAAAGGTTTCAAATTTTTGTTTATAGAACTAAATTATATGCCTTTAAATTTTCATTTACAATCAATGCATAAATATTTATTGGCATACATGTTTTATTTTATAGTGTCCGTGTCAAACTAACAACATAGACTGCGGATACTATATAATGAGGTTCACGAAGGAGATTGTTGATCTGAATCAACATATAATTCCAAAAACGGTACGTTATTTTCATTATATTTTGATTTTCATATATAAACTATACATATATATGTTTTTTTTATTCTAACTAATTTTGCTTCAGTATTTTGACAACTTCAACCATACATACTCTGAATGTGATCTCACAAAAATAAAAGAAGAATGGTGCCAGTTTGTCCTCATACTCAAAGTTATATAATTTGTAATTAATTTGTTGTTAGTGTCATGATGTAATTTGTTATGTGAATATGTAGTTCATACTGTGAATATGTTGCTACTGTCATGATGTAATTCATACTGTGAATATGTTGAATGTAATTTGTTCTGTGAATATGTAATTCATACTGTAATTTATTGTAATTTGTTGATGTGAAACACTTGTAATTGATATTATTGAATGTGAATATGAAATTGATATTGTGAAGAATATGAATTTTGATATTTGTGAATATGAATTTTGATATTGTGAATATGAATTTTAATGTTGAAAAGAAGAATTTGAATGTGATATTTGATGTTCATAATAATGCCATAAAAAAGACATTGTTTTTTTAAAAAATGCCATAAAAAATCCTTTTACGAAGCTTTTTTAACGTTTTACAGCGCTTTTCTAAGCCTTTTACAGCGCTTTTTTGAAAAAACGTTGTAAACATAGTATAAGAAGTGCACTTTATATATGGACCTATTACAACACTTTTTTGAAAAAGCGTTGTAAACATAGTATAAGAAGCGTGCTTCATATATGGACTTATTACATCGCTTTTTTGAAAAAGTGTTGTAAACATAGTATAAGAAGTGCGCTTAATATATGGACCTATTACATCGCTGTTTTGAAAAAGCGCTGTAAAACTATTATAAGGAGCGCACTTTATATATGGACCTATTACAGCGCTTTTTTGAAAAAGTGATGTAACACTATTATAAGGAGCGTGCTTTATATATGGATCTATTACAGCGCTTGTTGTATTTTCAATAGCGTTGTTGTATCCTTTTACAACACTAGACACTAGAACACTTAAAAGTGTTGTAAATGGTTTTGTGATTTTATCCATATATCCAGATATGTAGTATTGAAGACATCAAAATCATTAATTAAATTTATAATATATTGAAACTAATATGTCAATTTGAATAAAATGAACATCACAGCAAGACCAAAAATCAAACAACGTCACTCAAAGTTAAAACAATGTCACGCTCAAACGATGAAATCACGAACAAAACATGGAAAAATATAAAATTCATTAAAAAACAAAACTTAGATAGTTGATTTCAAACAAAAAAAATATGATAGTAAATCATCCTCTGTAATTGATTCAGAAGAATATAAGTATTTTGATTTTCATAACTTATAAAATCAATAAATGAATTATTTACCACTTTAACTTTTATGAGTGTCTCTATGTAATCAATCTATACATCTTCTCTTATCTTATACCTTCAAGTGGAATATATTTTGAGATGAAAAATCAAAATAGAGAACCACTGCTAAGTCAATGTAGACAATAACTTCCAAGTCAATTAAAGAATACGTTAGTTTTTGGACTTCCAAGACAATGACTTCAAAGTTAATTTATAACTGCCAAGTCAATGTAGACAATGACTTCCAAGTCAATGTAGAAATTTAATAAAGTGTTTCCATTTTGGCTATTAGGATCCAAAGTCTTTGAGTAGGAGTCTATCATTTGTTTTACAAATCTATTTAATATTTAGTAGATAGTGTGGGTAATCATATGGACTTAGATTAGTTTTAAAAAATAAATTATATGATAAAGAGAAAGAGAAAGATATATATTAGAAATTTTGCATCAATTATATTTTGATTTTTTTAAAATATATGAATGTTGGTATAATAATAATCTTTAAATGTATTAAAATTACGAAAACTAAACTAAATGTGTCTTTATTTTGGTCATTTTGATCTTTCAATGTATCTTTAGTTAATTAATTTATCCTCATTGTTTGCTAGTCACTTTGGTCTATAAAGATAATAACAAAAGAGACATTTGAGAATGTGTTTTTAATTTTGATAAATTTAGGTATCATAACATTGTTGGAATCAAGTTGATTCTTTCAATTAAAGTTTTTATGTTGACAAAATTATTTTATGAAAATCATATTTTGACTTAGAAGAAGAATGAAAAATCAGAGGATATAAAAAATCAGAGGATGTGAAAAATCAGAGGATGACGTCACCAGAGGATGTCATCAGTAGAAGATACCTCCAGAAGATACAACCAGAAGATACCTCTAGAAGATACAAATCAGAAGCAGAAGATGTCATCAGAGGCTGACGTCAGCAGAAGATAAAAAATGCCACCAGAAGATACAGCCAGAAGATATCACCAGAGGATGTCATCAAAGGATGCATCTAGAGGATACCAGAGGATACCAGAGGATACCTCCAGAGGATACAAGAGGATATCATCAATCAGAGGATATCATCAAAGGGAAGAAACCATGACATCATCAGAGGATATTATTCTAGGCCCAGATCAGAAAAAAGTAGAGTCCAAAAGGACACTTGGTCCATACCAGAAGGAAGCATGTCCAGAAGGAGACTTGGTCCAGACCAAAAGGAAACATTGTCCAGAAGAAGACTTGGTAAGACCAGAAGGTAATCTTGTCCAGAAGGAGACTTGGTCAGACTAGAAGGAAACAGAGTTCAGAAGATAACTCAGTCCCGAACAGAAGACATGTTCCTGACTTGGTCCAGAACAGAAGACTTGGTCTAGATTTGGTCCAGCCTAGAAGATAGCATGGTCCAGAACAGATCACATGGTTCAGATCACAGGTCCAGATCAGAATATCACATAGTCCAGATCAGAAGGTTATATTGTATAGATTAGGAAACACAATGGTACACATCAGATCACATGGTCTAGACTTGGTCCATATCAGCATATCATATGGTCCAGATTTAAATCATGATGCAGATCAGTGAAGACTTAATTAAAATTCGAAGAAGACTTGATTGATTTTTGATAGAAATCTGATCAAAGTATTAAGGAGATTTGATTTAAAAATCACTCAATACTTGAAGGAAATTTGAAAGAAATCTGAAGCAAAAAGATACAGTTCAAAATTAAAGTAAAACAGGATTGGCCAACAGAACTTTCAAAGGAAATCTGAACAAGATTTATCTCGAAAATAAGCTTGGACAAAGCCCTAATTTCAGTTATAAAAGGAGGCTTCTGGCCGCAGTATTAGGCACTGAAAAACACAAGAACTCAAGCTTACAATTCAAAGTTATCCGAGAGTTAAAAAGAGAGAAATACTTGTGCGAAAAATAAATATGCTCTAAGTATTTTCAGAGAGTGAGAGTCAATGTTATAATTAGCTTTCCAGAAGCAACAACTCAAGAGAATTCGTGCAACAATCAGCTTTCCAAAAACAACTACTCAAGAGAAACAATGCAATAATCAGCTTTCTAGAATCAACATTGCAGAGTTTAAATCCCTTGTAATCTAACCCGATAGTGGTGTAGATTCCTTCTTCAATCTGGGGTTGTTAGATTGTTAGGAGAAGACTTGACTTGTAGGGTCAAGGCGTTGCTATCGTTCCTCAAAAGTCTGGGGTTGTCAGGCTATTTGAGAAGACTTGGCTTGTAGGGTCAAGGTGTTGTTATTCCTCAAAAGTCTGGGGTTGTCAGGTTGTTTGAGAAGACTAGCTTGGAGGGTCAGGTGCTGTAATTCAAAGTGTTTTGAATTAGTGGATTAAAGCCTTCAAAATGAAGGGACTGGATGTAGCCAAGTTAATGATGAACCAGGATAAATTGTTGTGTTCTTATGCTGTTATTATCCGCTGCTTAATCTGATTATTTATTCAACAAGTATCTTAAATCAACAATCATCAAAAACAACAAAAAGAATTCGAGTTTGGCAAACACAATTCAACCCCCACTTCTCGTGTTTGCACCTTCAAACATTACACAAGACAATATTTGAAATTGATGTATAGTGTCACATTACTGAAAATTTATATAGTCCGTGTTTTGACCATTTAAATTTTATCTTTATTGTACTTTTTTGCTAAAATTTAAATGATTAAATGAGCGATGACATCCCCCATCTATGGGATTTATAAAATGAAACATTGGGTGTAACCAATTGTTTTAGTCAATGTTGGTGAAGCTATGTACTCCTTGTTGTTATGGAATAGATAGTTGAGTTGGGTTCACTAATTTTGTATTTTCTGTGAACTCAAAGATCGTATATGCCTTTAATTGCTCCTCTCATGATATAATGCAACTTTTGGAAACAGAGAACGTTCTTCGTTTCTATGTTATAAAACAGAGAACGTTCTTTGTGTTGTAATTTTATGTAATTCAAGTTTTAACAATAAGTGTATGTTAAAACTAACTAATTAATCTCTTAATTAGTTAGTTACACAGTTAGAGGACAGTTAGTTAGTTAGAATAAATCATGTATATATATAGCACAATGCATTCAATCAATAATAAGTCCATTCATTCACATTCATCAATTATCTTGAGTTTACTTCCATTGTGAGCAATAACTTAAAAATCTCTAACATTGGTATCAAGAGCAAGGTTTCGATCCTAGAGTGATAAACACGAGTGAATTGTGAGGATTCAAACACGAGTAAAGTGAAGATGAGTTCAACTGCAAACATTGGAAGTTTTCCATCTCATATGCCACATTTTGATGGAAAAGATTGGGATAGATGGAGAGTGCAAATTCGTGCATTGTTTGGATTTCAAGAAGTGTTAGAAATCATAAAAGATGGTTTTGAGGAGCTGGGTGTCAATCCAACGTAGGAGCAGAGATCAAGACTCAAAGAAAATAAGAAGAAACATTGCAAAGCCACTTTTTGCGTCGTTTCTTTGTTTTTAGTGCAGTGCTGAACTCTGGTGAGAAATCAACATGACCTATGTGGAGTATTTCAATGATATCTGGAGTTGTAGATGTCCAATTGGAGTCACACCAAGCGCAAATGAAAGCTAAACTTCATAGCTACAACTTTCATAAAGACACCAGAACCAAATTCGGACTCAAAATAGTAGAAATATGCAGTATACGTCAGACAGAAGATGCGGTGCGCCTGAAGCGCATTTATGCACTGCTAATTCTGTGTTAAATGCGCCTGAAGTGCAAGGCCTGCGCCTGGGGCGCGTGGCGCGCTGCAGATTGCATAAAATCGAGTTTTTCTGATTTTTTTAGGATCTTTTGGTCAATTGGGAAGCTCAAAGACTTGTGCCCTATAAGAGAAGCTCAGAAACGGCTGTTCTACACCATTGAAGGAGTTTTATCAAGAATCTTTCTTGTAATTCTTCTTTAATTTCTATCTCTTTAATCTCTATAATGAGTAACTAAACCCTATTTGTTAGGGATGAGTGAAACAAGATGAATCCCTTAATTGTCTGATTTGATTCTTTGTTATATGAATAAGTTTATTGAATTATTTTTCTCATCTCTGTGCTTAATGCTTTTTATTTCCTGATCAACTTTAAAATGTTTTACGATTCGTATTTTGAAACAGAAGTGGACTTTACGAATGCTTGAGATGAGAAATTCATGAGATTGTAGTCTAGGGATAGATGCAGGTCATGAAACCAATTGAATTAGTTGCAGAGGCAGTAGTTTAAAAAGAGAATTTTTGTACTGTAAAGCTTAATCCTAATTTTAAATCCACTAAGGAATTAGGGGTTATTTTGAAATTAAAGGTTCTGTCACTAAGACATTAGGGCAAGAATACTAAAGAAAACTCGGTAATAATTCAATAAAGGAATTCAGTAACTAGGATCAAATTAGAGACCATGGTTGGACTCGTAGTGAAACTCATCCCTGACATTTTTCTCATCATAAAAGTTCAATTTTATTACTGTTGTTATTTCAAATATTATTCTACTCAATCTAGAAACTTTTTGTTCAATTTCAGTAATTAAATATAATTCGATAGTAAAACGCAGTCCTTAAGTTGGATACTCGGTACTACCATTTAAATTATTACTTGCAATAATTCAGTACACTTGCTATTGGGATCTTTGCACCCCAAGTTCGATTATGTTGTGTGTGCCATTGAAGAATCTAAAGACATTTCCACATTGAATCTTGAAGAGTTGCATGAAACTTTAAAAGCAAGAGTAAGTTCAAGGAATCTGATGACAAGTCTAATTCTTCATCAAAAGAGAGCAATGCAAGTGGTAAAACAATAGGAAAATCAAGAAACTTTGATAAGAAGAAGGTGCAATGTTATGTATGTGAGAAGTTTGGACATTTTGCTCAAGAATGTTGGGCTGACAAAGGAGGAAAGCAGAAGAAGAATGAAAAAGATTAAGCTTGTGCTGCTCAAGAAGATGACTCAGATTCAGATTCAGAAATAATCATGTTGTTGGCTGCCACAAATGAAGAACGTTCTTCGTTTTCAGAAATAGTCTCGTTAATGGCTACCACAAACGAAGAACATTCTTCGTCCCAGTTCTAGTTTCTTGATACTGGATGTTCTAATCACATAACAAGCCACAAAGAATGGTTGATTGATATTGATACATCAAGAAGGAGCAAGATAAGGTTTGCTGATGATAGAACCTTAGAAGCTGAGGGAGCTAGAAACATGGTGATCAAGAGAAGAAATGGCAAAGCAGTAGTAATTGAAAATGTGTTGTATGTACAATGAATGAAGAGCAATTTGCTAAGTATTGGGCAGCTGATTCATAAAGGGTTTCAGGTGAATATGAAGGATAATGTCTTAGAGATGTATGATGGGCAAAAGAAGATGATATTATAGGTCCCTCTTTCAAAGAATAGAACGTTTGTTATCAACATACAGGCTGCAGAAATTCAATGTTTGAAGTCAGCAAGCTCAATTCATAAAAATTGGTTGTGGCATTCAAGATTTGGACATCTCAACTTCAAAAGCTTGCAGCAGCTCGAAGTTAAAGAGATGGTGTGTGGAATTCCTAGGATTAATGTTCCTGAGAAGGTGTGTGAAGTGTGTGTAGCAGGAAAACAATCAAGGAACTCATTCAAATCATATGTCCAAGAAAGGGCAAAGAAGTGTCTTGAAATGGTTCATAGTGACATTTGTAGACCATTTGAAGTTTCATCATTAGGAGGTAATAAGTATTTCATAAGTTTTGTTGACGAATTAAATAGAATGTTGTGGATTTATTTGATCAAAATCAAAGATGAAGCTTTGGATACTTTCAAGAACTTCTAGATGAAAGTGGTGAAGCAAACAAGAGAATGGGGGTTGAATTGTGTTTGTAATACTTGAATTCTTTTTCTGTTTTTTTATGATTATTTAAGCAAGCAGAATTAGCAGCGGATAAAGTAAAATAATCAACACAAAGATTTATCCTGGTTCACCATTAACTAGGCTACATCCAGTCCCTTCACCTTGAAAGATTTTTCCACTAATTCAAAACCTTTGAATTACAACAGCACTACTAACCCTCCAAGTCAGTCTTCCCAAACAGTCTAACAATCCTAGACTTTTGAGGAACACAACACCTTGACTTCACAAGTCAATGAAGGTGCAAACACGAGAAGGGGGGGTTGAATTGTGTTTGACTAACTTGAATACTTTTCCTGTTTTTACACTTTTAAAACAAAACATGATTTATAAATTGAAACAGAGTTAGCAGCGGATATAAAGTAAAAATAAAACACAGAATTTTTATACTGGTTCACCGTTAACGAGGCTACGTCCAGTCCCTTCACCTTGAAGGATTTCACTAATTCAAACCTTGAATTACAACAGTTCCGCTGACCCTCCAAGTCAGTCTTCTCAAACAGTCTAACAATCCTAGACTCATGAGGAATACAGCACCTTGACTTCCTAAGTCAAGTCTTCTCCTGCCAATCTGACAACCCCAGATTGTAGAAGGAATTACAACACCTTGAATCTAATTGCCAAGTAATCTGCTACCCCTTCTGACTCCCTCAGATTGTAGACTCTACTTCAATAACTTAGATCTAACACAAGGGAAAGAAAATAACACGAGTGCTTGCTTCTTGAAAGCTGGAACTCACAATTAACCTCACTGAAAACTTGAGTGTTTGCTTTGGAAGTGTATGACTCTTTTGTGATTTTCGATGCTAAGTATTCTGCCTTGAGCCTCCTTTTATAGATGCAGATTAGGGCCTCTTCCAAGCTTAATTTCGAGCTGAATCTTGCTGGATTCTCTTGCAAAAATATCTTGACCAATTGGGCTTCATTTAAATAAAAAACATATCTTTTTTTAAGCTTCAGATTTTCTTTCAAAAATAACTGGCCAATCATGTCTTTAGTTTCTTCCCGCCAACAACTCCTGAATTCCACAATACTTCACTTTATTTTTGTAACAAATCTTTTTAATACTTTGATCAAAATAAATTAAAATCTCCACCGTTAATCCTCAAGATTAAATCTGGACCATTTGATCTTCTGCGCTAGTCCACATCTGGACCATATTAAGTGATCTGCTATGATCCTCTGATTTCGGCCAACCCTGGACCACACTTTCTAACCTTCTGATCTTCTGATCTCAGCCATCCTGGTCTAGCAAATTGATCTGCTGTGATCCTCTGATCTCGGCCACTGCTGGACCACACATTCTGACCTTCTGATTTCGGCCAACACTGGGCCATGGTCTGATCTTCTGATATCGGCCAACACTGGGCCAAATACTTAAATCTGAACCATTGATATGAAAATCTTCCCTCTAATCTGGACCAATTCTGAACTTGGTCTGGATTAAACTAAAATTAAATCTGGACAAATAATATTTCAGTCTGGACATTTTACCTTCTGTTTTGGATCAGTTCTGGATCAATTCTGGAGATCATTTCTTCTGGTCTAGACTTAGTTTCATACCCTGAACCATGCTATCTTTTGGTCTGGGTCAAATCTGGATTAATTCCTTTGTTCAGGACCCATTAATTTACCCTCTGATTAAGTCTGGATCAAGTCTGGGCTGTTTATTATTTCACTGCCAGGCCATCTTCTGGTCAGAAT
The DNA here is from genome assembly GCA_037974295.1 of Cicer cuneatum. Taxonomy (NCBI): domain Eukaryota; kingdom Viridiplantae; phylum Streptophyta; class Magnoliopsida; order Fabales; family Fabaceae; genus Cicer; species Cicer cuneatum. The sequence goes on from JBBPBO010000004.1 coordinate 47,023,356, forward strand.
AACTTCTGGATTAAGTCAGACTTATGACTTCTACTGGTCTGGATCAAGTCTCCGTCTGGCAGGCTTCATTCTGGTCTGGTCCAGGTTTCCTTCTGACTTTGCTTCCTTCTGATCTAGGCCAGCAAAAATATCTTCTGGTGATGTTTTAACATCCTGGAGTATCTTCTGGTACCTTCAGGATTCAATCTCTGGAACACTTTGATCTTCTGCTTCTTATTACTTCAGCTTCTGGTGACATTTGATTTAATAATTCAAGGTTCAAAAAAAGATTACATGGAGTGCTTTTGTAAACATTAAAATCCTAAGTACTTAGAACCAACTTGGTTCCACTAATCTACCCCTTTTTTATGATGACAAAACCTTAACTTATTTTGCTAGTTTATAACTCGAAGACTTGAATTACTCCCCCTCAGACCAATCTCTCCCCCTAAGTCTGATACTGACTTTTTCTTCTCCTTTTCAACTACTTCTCTTTTCACTCTTTCTTTTCTTCTCTTCTCCTCTCATTTTCAACTCCTTCTTTATTCTCTCTTTCTTTTCTCCCTTTACATAGCCTCTCCTTTTCAACTTCTTCTTTTTTCCACTCTTTCTTTTTCTCTCTATTTTTCTCTCTCCCTGTTTCCTCTCCTTTTCAACTTCTTCTCTTTTTCTCTCTATCTGATTCTTCTCCTTTTCAACTCCTTCTCTTTTCATCTATTTCTTTTTCGCTCCTCCTTTCTTTTTATCTCTCCTTTTCTACTTATTTCTCATTTTTCTCTCTCTCTCCCCCTTTTTGTCATCAGCCAAAAAGAGATCCTACTATTTTTGTAATTTTTTGTTTTTCTCTTTCCAAATTACAGAAAGTAAAAATAGAAAATTAAAAAGCATAAAATAAAATTACAAGAAAATTAAAAAAAAAACTCCTAAGATGACTACTTGAGCTAGTCAGATATGGAGATAATGCTGAGATGCTTCTTGATGAACTCGAACCTATCTTCTAGTAATGCTTTGGTGAAGATGTCAGCCCATTGATGATCACTGTCCACAAACTGGTTGCTTAAAGTTTCTTTTTGAACATGGTCCCTAATGAAATGGTGTTTTATTTCAATGTGTTTGGCTCTATAGTGTAAGATAGGGTTCTTGGTTAGGTTTATGGCTGAAGTGTTATCACAGAACAAAGGGATATTGGTCTCAAAGATCTTGTAATCTTCAAGTTGATGTTTCATCCAGGGTAACTGTGAACTGCATCCTGCTGCTGATATATACTCAACTTCAGTTGTTGACATGGCAATTGTGCTTTGTCTTTTGCTAGACCAAGAGATCAAATTATCACCTAAGAAAGTGCAGTTGCCTCTTGTACTTTTGCTTTCCATCTTGTCTCCAGCATAGTCGGAATAACAAAAACCTTTGAGTTTGTAGGTGGGGGTTTTCTTGTATAACAAAGTAAGGTTGGTGGTTCCTTTAAGGTATCTCAAAATTCGTTTGACAGCAGTTAAATGGGATTCCCTAGGGTCAGCTTCAAAACGAGCACACACACAAACACTAAACAAAATGTCAGGTCTAGAAGCAGTTAAATAAAGAAGGAATCCAATCATACCTCTGTATGTTTTCTGGTCTACCTTTTGGCTGGTTTCATCTTTCTCAAGTGAGCAGGTTGGGTGCATGGGGGTGGCCATAGGCTTACATTCACTCATTTTGAACTTTTAAAGAAGTTCTTTAGTGTATTTTGATTGGTGAATGAGTATACCTGATTTACCTTGATGAATCTGAATTCCCAGGAAGAACTTAAGTTCTCCCATCATGCTCATTTGAAATTCTTTCTGCATTAGGTCAGAAAACTCTTTGCACAAAGTGCCATTAGTTGATCCAAATATGATATCATCAACATAAACTTGGATAATTAGAATATCATTTTTAATGGATTTCCTAAATAGTGTATTATCAATCTGGCCTATATTAAATTCATTCTTAAGCAGAAAGTTACTAAGTCTGTCATACCATGCCCTTGGTGCTTGTTTTAAACCATATAAATATTTTTTAAGTTTAAAAATATGGTCTAGAAAATCAGAGTTTTCAAATCCAGGGGGCTGTTTGACATAGACTTCCTCACTTATGTAGCATTATATCATGATTAGCAGCAAATGATAAGAGGATTCTAATTGCTTCTAACCTGGCCACTGGAGCAAAAGTTTCAATGTAATCTATACCTTCCTGTTGACTGTATCTTTGAGCTACAAGTCTGGCTTTGTTCCTTACCACTTCACCTTTTTCATTTAGTTTATTTCTCAACACCCACTTGGTTCCAATAATGTTTTTGTTTGGTCTGGGTACTAGATCCCAAACATCATTCCTTTGGAATTCATTCAGCTCTTCTTGCATTGCAAGTATCCATCCTTCATCTGCCAAAGCCTCATCAACATTGCTTGGTTCAATTGTTGAGAGTAAACCAAACAGACTGGTTTCTCTACTTGATGATCTGGTCTTTAAAGGTTCTGCTACACTGCCAATAATGAGAGATTCTGGATGTGAAGACTTGTACTTCCATCCATTCTTTCCCTCTGACTTGTTTTCAGAGTCAGCATGTTCTTCTTCATCTTGATCTTCTGATTTCGGCCAACACTAGGCCATCGTCTGATCTTCTGATATCGGCTAACACTGGGCCAAATCCTTAAATCTGAACCATTGATCTGAAAATCTTCCCTCTGATCTGGACCACTTCAAGACTTGGTCTGGATTAAACTGAAATTAAATCTGGACAAATAATATTTCAGTCTAGACATTTTACCTTCTGTTTGGATCAGTTATGGATCAATTTTGGAGATCATTTCTTCTGGTCTGGACTTAGTTTCTTACCTTGAACCATGCTATCTTCTGGTCTGGGTCAAATCAGGATTAATTCCTTTGTTCTGGACCCATTAATTTACCTTCTGATTAAGTCTGGATCAAGTCTGGGCTGTTTATTATTTCACTGACAGGCCATCTTCTGGTCAGAATAACTTCTGGATTAAGTCTGACTTATGACTCCTACTGGTCTGGATCAAGTCTCCCTCTGGCAGGCTTTATTCTGGTCTAGTCCAGGTTTCCTTCTGACATTGCTTCCTTTTGATCTGGGCCAGCAAAGATATCTTCAAGTGATGTTTTGACATCCTGGAGTATCTTATGTACCTTCAGGATTCAATCTCTGGAACACTTTGATCTTCTGCTTCTTATTACTTCAGCTTCTGGTGACATTTGATTTAATAATTCAAGGTTCAAAATAAGATTACATGGAGTGCTTTTGTAAACATTAAAATCCTAACTACTTAGAACCAACTTGGTTCCAATAGTCAAGTCTTCTCCTACCAATCTGACAACCCCAGATTGCAGAAGGGATTTCAACACCTTGAATCTAATTGCTAAGTCACCTGCTACTTCTTCTGACTCTTCAGATTGTAGACTCTACTTCAACAATATAGATCTGACACAAGGGAAAGAAAAACAAGAGTACTTGCTTCTGGAAAGCTGATACTCACAATTAACCGCACTGAAAACTCGAGTGTTTGCCTCTGGAAGTTTATGACTCTTTTACTGATTTTCGATGGCAAAGTCTTCTGCCTTGAGCCTCCTTTTATAGATGAAAATTAGAGTTTCTTCCATGATCAAATTCGAGTTGTATCTATCCAGATTCTCTTGCAAAAATAACTTGGCCAATCAGGTTTCACTTAAATAAAAATTGTATCTTTTTAGCTTCAGATTGCATTTGAAAATTCTGTTGATCAATCTTGTTTCTTTTAATTTCAAACCATATCTTTTTAAGCTTCAGATTGCATTCGAATTTCTTCAAGTCTTCAGTAATTTTTGAATCAAATCCCCTTAATACTTTGATCAAATTTCTATCAAAATTTAATCAAGTCTTCTTCGAATTTTAAATCAAGTCTTCACTGATTTTCATCAAGATTAAAATCTGGACTGTATGATCTTCTAATCTCGACCAACTCTGGACTTATGTAATCTGATATGCCCCAATTCTGTGATCCTCTTATCTCGGCCAACACTGGACCATATGATCTGATCTTTTGATCTCGGCCAACACTGAGCCATATAGTCTGATGTTCTGATCTTGGCCAACACTAAGCCATGATACTTAAATCTGGACCATTGATCTGAATATTTTCCCTCTGATCTGGACCAAGTCTGGACTGAGTCTGGATTGAGTCTGAATTAAATTTGGACTTATGATATTTTAATCTGGACCATTGATCTTTTAATCTGGACATTTATCTTCTGATCTGGATCAAGTCTGGATTAAATCTGGACAATCATTTCTTCTGATCTGGACTAAGTTTTATGTTCTGGACCATGCTATCTTCTGGTCTGGACCGAGTCATTTGTTCTGGACCAGTTATCTTCTGCTCTAGACCAAGTCTGGATTATGTCTAGACTGATTCTTATATTCACGACCAAGCTATCTTATGGTCAGGATTGAGTCTGGACCAAGTCTAACTTATGTTTCCTTCTGGTCTGGAAAAAGTCTCCCTCTGACATGCTTCCTTCTGGTCTAGACCAAGTCTCCTTCTGGACTCTGCTTCCTTCTGATCTGGGCCAAGAAAGATATCCTCTGATGATGTTATTTATCCTTTGATGTTTTGCCTTTGATGACATCCTCTGATATCCTCTGGAGGTGTATCCTCTGGTGCCTTCAGGATCATCCTCTGGTACCCTCTGGATGTTTCCTCTGGCCGAACCTTTCTGGTGACATTTCTATCCTCTGGTTGCTTCCTCTAGATGTATCCTCTGGTGGTGTCATCCTCTGATTTTACACAGCTTCTGATTTGTTCTTCTAAGTAAAAATATTATTTACATAAAATACTTTTGTTAACATAAAATACTTTTGTTAACATCAAAACTTTGATTGATCGAACCAACTTAGTTACAATACACATCACATAACTTCAAGGATTTTTGTATCAAGAATGGAATTCAACATGAGGTAACAGCTCCTTACACACCTCAACACAATGGCCTAGTTGAAAGGAGGAATAGAACCATTCTATACATGACTAGAAGCATGATAAAAGATAAGGGATTGCCACACAAATTCTAGGGAGAAGTTGCATCGACTGTTGTCTACATTCTTAATAAATGTCCAACAAAGCAACTGCCAGAGAAGGTACCAGATGAAATCTGGAGTGGAAGAAAGCCAGCAGTAGGGCACTTGAGGACATTTGGTGCCTTATGTTTCAAGCATGTGCCGGATCAGCAGAGATGTCAAGATCATTGAACAAGAAAGTTGGGACTGGAAGCAACAGCCTGCAGCAGCCAGAATTGGAACTGGGACCTTGAGACCAGCAGCGCAAGTCAGCCTTTAGAAGTTCATTCGCAAGGACAACATGATCATCAAACCAATGAAGATAGAGATGAAGAAAGAATACAATCAAGCAGACACCAAAGGGCAAGACAGCTACAAACACACTTAAGAGAATTTGAAGTTTTTAATGACAATGAAGTTGATAAAAGTGGAGATCTGGTTCATTTCGCCTTATTTGCAGATGCAGAACCTTTAAATATGGAAGAAGCATTGAAGAAAGAACCGTGGAAGAAAGCAATTATAGAAGAAATCAATGCAATTGAGAAGAATCAAACTTGGTACTTGACAAATTTGCCTCCAAAACAGAAGCAGATTGGAGTAAAATGGGTCTACAAATTGAAGCTTATTTCAGATTGAACAATTGCTCAGTACAAAGCTAGATTAGTTGCAAAGGGGTTCCTACAAAGGGCGGGTATAGACTACTCTGAAGTGTTTGCTCCAGTGGCCAGAATTGAGACAATCAGATTTGTGATAGCATTGGCTTGTGCTAGGCGATGGCAGATGTGTCAGCTTAACGTGAAGTTTGCATTTTTGAATGGATGGATGGAAGAAGTTGTGTATGTCTATCAGTCACCAGGATTTGTGATTAAGGGAAAGGAGGATAAAGTGCTTAGATTGAGAAAAGCTCTTTATGGTTTGAAGCAAGCACAAGAGCTTGGAACAAAAGAATTGACTCATTTCTAATTAGCATTGGATTCATTAAGTGCACAGTGGAGTATGGAGTTTATGTGAGGCATTATACACTGAATGGAGGGCCTGCAATGATCCTAATATGCCTATATGTTGATGACTTGCTAATAACTGGCAGTAGCAGCAAAAGAATTGCATAATTCAAGCAAAACATGAAAGAAGAGTTTGAAATGACAGATTTTGGAAAGCTGAGTTATTTTTTGGGAGTGGAATTTACTGAAAAAGGAAAAAGGATGTTGATGTATCAGAAGAAGTATGATGGATAGATTTTGAGAAGGTTCAATATTGCTGATTGCAACCCTGTTGTATCTCCAATAGAGATTAATACAAAACTGGAAACAAAAATTGAAGATGAGTCGGCTGATTCAACCTTATTCAAACAGGATGTAGGTTCCCTAAGATACTTATGCAATACAAGGCCTGATATCTGCTATAGTGTTGGTGTGGTAAGCAGATTCATGAAGAAACCCAAGCATTCTCAGTGGCTGGCAGTTAAAAGAATATTGCGATATATTCAAGGCACAATTGAGCATGGAGTTCTATTTGCAACAGAATTAAAGCAAGAAAATGAAGACTTGGTAGGATATTCAGATTCAGATTGGTGTAGAGATAAGAATGATAGAAAGAGCACTTCAGGCTATGTGCTTAAGTTCATAGAATCCCCAATAGCATGGAGTTCAAAGAAGCAATCGGTGATTGCACTGTCTTCATGCGAGGCTGAATACATTGCTGGCAGTTATGCAGCTTGCCAAGCATTGTGGTTGGAATCATTAACAACAGAGCTGAAACTGGATATTTGCAGGCCAATTCCATTAATGATATACAATATCTCAGCAATAAATCTGGCAAAGAACCCAATATCTCAGCAATAAATCTGGCAAAGAACCCAATATCTCATGGAAGGAGCAAACACATTGAGACAAGATTTCATGTTCTAAGAGATCAAGTTGGAAGATGCAAATTGAAGATCATTTACTGTCAAACTTGTAAGATCAGAGACGCACCTAAGAGGGGGGTGAATAAGGTGTTAGACGATTTTTCTGTTTTTAGAGTTTTGTAAGTTTGTTTAACTGGCTGTTTTAAGTTTATGAAAGTATTGTAAAGAACTGAAAGTAAATCACACATAAATTTATCCCAGTTCCCCTTATAACCAAGGGTACATCCAGTCCTCTTGCACACCACAAGATATTTTCCATTAATTGTTTGAATAAGTTACAAGTCTAACACTAAGACTTCAGTTACAAATTCTTAAAACTTAGCCAAAGATAGTACACCACTATCTCCGTTAACAATACTTGAAGAATCTACACTAAGTTCTTCAAATGATACAATAACTTTAATTGATTTTGTAATAATGATCTTAACTAAGAACAAGATTATAACCCTAAGTATAATGATACTTAATCATGCACACTTTCAAGTACAATTGAGAACCTTTCTTAATGATATGAAATTGAAAAGCATGTACTTGAAAATACGAAACATAAGTTTTGAAAGTGTTTGATATTTCAGAAAATAATTCTAAGATTAGTAAGTCAAAAGTCGTTAGTAAGAACTGAAGCTATGAGGTATTCATAATCCATAGGTAACACTTCAGATCAATGGCAATTGTTCCCATAAGTTTTGATGAACTTATGCAATGATTTAGAATTGAAAAATTACATTGTTTCGAAGTTGTATTCAAATACAACCTTAGTGTATTCGAATAAACTTCTATAACGTTCAGTTTTTATTCAAAATTTGAACTTCGTATTCGAATACGATACCTCGTAGTCGAATACAAGTATGAGATTTTTGTCACTAACTTGAGTTGTATTCGAATACGCGAAGCTGTAGTCGAATACAAAAGTTCAATTTTAGCTACTGACTTGACATCTGTATTCGGCTACGATACTTCGTATTCGAATACAGATCTTCAGTTTTAGCTACTGACTTGCAATCTGTATTCGGCTACGACACTTCGTATTCGAATCCAGAATTTCAGTTTTTGTAAAAAAAATTATTTTCAAACATATGTTTATGTATTTAAATATTTAAAAACATTTCAATGCATATGCTAACAGGAGGGTTCTCATAATATTGTATTTTGAATTAATATCAAATACCTTAAGTCCTAAGTACCTAATATGAATTTGAAGGATAAGTTGAATTAATATCCTTTTGCTTTTTGATCAATAAACTTTTTGTCTTCATCAAAAATGTAGATCTTATTCTTTTTCATTCTCCCCCTTTTTGATGATGACAACAACCTTGTTGCTCTGAATTTTTCAACTTCTTGATTTCTCCCCCTTGATATGTGCTTACTCCCCTTTGATATGTGATTTTCTCCTTCTTTGTTTTTGAACTTACGTGTTGGAGGATCTATAAAAAAAATACTAGCAACCAACAATATACACTTTTTCTCCCCCTTTTGACAATATAAAAAAGGAAGAGGATATCATACAACACACAAAGCATACATAATATATGAAAAATAAACAAGAGCATCATATGATATAGAGAATGATTGTAATAAAAAACGAATTCAAATAACCATGTTCAGAATTACATTTAAAAGAAACTGAGAGTTTTAATGGGAAAGTCAAACATAGCGGAAACAAATAACAAAAACTTGCAAATATCCAATCTAATCATCAAATTCTGGTGGAAGATGCAGATGGTCAATTTTTTCAGATAGATTGCTGAGTTCTTGATGAAAAGATGTATGATGTTGAGTGATTGTTGTTTCAATATGTTGAAATTGGTTGATGAAGGATGCGGTCATGGTTTGAATTTGATTAGTGAAAGAATCATTCATATGTTGAAATTAAGTTTATCCATGATCATTCAATTTGAGATGATGTCTTCAGCAGTTGCTATTTTGTCTGCTTTTGGTGCTGCTTCTGGTTCTGCTGCTGGGCCGGCTGCTGGTTATGCTTCTTCTTTAGTGTCATCTTGGGCATTTGATGGATTTTGTCCAAGACCACCGTTATGAACATAAGTTTGAAGTGATTCACTCCATACTATTTTCATGCTATGCAGAACACTTAAATCTAACAAGTTGTCTTTGGTTGTTTGGTACAAAACTTCGCCTGAGAAATCAACCTTAAAATGTTCCAAAATTCTTGTAACTTCTCTCTTGCGTAGGGAAAACCTATAGAATCTTTGGAAGCAAACAGAACTAAGCGGACAAAATAAGCCCAATTGAGATCAGCCCCTTCAATCATAAAAATCATAATTTGAAGTTCGAACTCATATATTTGTAAATAATTCCCGGCTTTTGGTACCAAAATATAACTTAAGAAGTAATGAAGTAATCTGTTGTCAACTGTTAGATTACCAACACCATATCTTTGTCGAGCGAACTCCGAACCAGCATGTGTTCTTTTTCGTTCCATAGTATCCTTATCCAATCGACACAATGAAATATACGCATCATATTTGGTAGTGTTTACCCATTCAGACAAGTGTCCTGGACACATTTTCTGACCTTCAAATGGTATGTGCAGAATTTCTCCAATAATCTTAGTGTCTAAATTAATAAGCTTTCCTTTAACCTTAGACACTAGCCTAGAACCATCTTTTTCAAGATTGCAGAAGAAAACCCTAACAAGGTCAGGATATATGGGACCATTGTAACCAATGAATTCTTCTAATTTTTGAGCTTTCAGCAACTCAGTGAATTTAAACTCATAAAAGGAAGCTAACGTACCAATTTTTGGAGTTATTAATTTCTTGCCCGAGAAGTGGATTCTGAACATGTCAATTTCTTCCGGTGAGTGAAGTAACTGGGATAGGTCAGCCATATTATCATTCCTTCTTTTCTTTGAAGGACCCACTGCAGCAACCTTCATTTTTGGACCTCTTTTTCGTGCATCCATATTTGAGAGAATGAAGTTTACGGTTTTGGGGAAATTGGGGTTTGGGTTTGATTTTAAAACAATCTTAGATGTAATGTATGATGAGGTGAAGGTTTAGAGATGATTGCATGTAAGATTAGATGAAGTTTTTGAAGAAAGGAAACCAGAGATTTTGATTGTATTCGGCTACTATCAGTTTTGTATTCGGTAAAAACCTAAAATCTGTTAAAAACATTTTTATATGCTGAAAAACTCAAATCTGTATTCGACTACAGGTTTGATGTATTCGAATACAGATTTTTCTGGAAACGTGTATTCGATTACAGACGGTTTGTATTCGAATATGACAGTAAAAATTTCATTTCTAAAATAAAATTTTAATAAAAAAAAAATAATTTTAAACATGCTCAGTTCCCTTCGTATTTTGTAAAATGATTCTCTAGGTAGTGGCATTGTAAAAATATCCGCTAGTTGATTATGAGTGTCGACAAAGGTAACTTCAACATTGCCTTTGAGCACATGATCTCTCAAAAACTGATGACGTATGTCGATATGTTTGGTCCAAGAATGCATGACTGGATTCTTAGTGATGTTGATAGCACTAGTATTGTCACATTTCAGAGGAATACACCCGAGATCAACTCCATAGTCATATTGTTGTTGCTTAAGCCATAGGATTTGAGCACAGCAACTGCATGCTGCTATGTATTCTGCCTCAGCAGTACTTAGAGCCACGCATGCTTGTTACAGGACCATGATACTAGGACATTTCCTAAAATGTGACACGTGCCGCTTGTACTTTTTCGGTCCGTCTTACATCCTTCATAGTCAGAGTCAGAATAACCAATGAGAATGCATATGCTACCTTTTGGATACCATAGGCCAGCATTGGTCGTTCCTTTTAGATATTTCATTATCCTCTTTACTGCTACAAGATGAGATTCCTTTGGATCTGCTTGAAACCCTGCACATAAATAAACACTAAACATAATATCTGGCCTACTGGCCGTTAGATATAAGAGAACCCAATCATACCTCTATACCTTGATATATCAATTGATTTTCCAGTTTCGTCTTTATCAATATACATTTCGGATCCCATGGGAGTCACACTTTCTTTGCTGTTGTCCATCTCAAAATCTTTTTAATAATTCTTTACAATATTTTGCTTGATGAATAAAGATGTCGTTCTTAAGTTGCTTGATTTGAAGTCCTAGGAAATAATTTAATTTTCCCATCATAGACATTTCAAATTCTCCTTGCATCATTAATGAGAATTCTTCACATATTTCATTTTTGGTTGATCCAAATATGATATCATCTACATAGAGTTGAACAAGTAAAGTATGATCATATCATTTGTTCTTTTAATGATTAATGTTTTATCAACTTTACCTTTTTCAAATCCATGTTCACATAAAAATTTACTCAGCCTATCATACCAAGCTCTTGGAGCTTGTTTCAAACCATAAAGTGCCTTATTTAATTTGAAGACATGTGAAGGATTTTTGAAGTCTTCAAAGCCAGTTGGCTGTTTGACATAGACTTCCTCATTGATATAGTCATTTAGGAACGCACTCTTGACATCCATTTGAAATAATTCAAAATCCATAGAACAAGCATAAGCAAGTAGTAATCGGATTGCTTCTAACCTTGCTACTGGAGCAAATGTTTCATCAAAATCAAACACTTCTTCTTGATTGTATCCTTGCGCGACCAACCTTGCCTTGTTTCGAATAACTATTCCATTTTCATCTAATTTGTTCTTAAACACCCATTTGGTACCAATGATGTGTTTATTTCCTGGATTCGGAACAAGTTCCCAAACTTTGTTTCTTCAAACTGATTTAGTTCTTCATGCATGGCAAGTATCCATTGATTATCTTTGAGGGCTTCACCTATTTTGGAGGGTTCTATTTGAGAAACAAATGCCATATTAAAGCAAGCATCTTTGAGATTTAGTCTTGTTGTGACTCCTTTGTTGATATCACCTATTATGTTGTCAATCGAGTAATCACGATGGGTTCTCCATTCTTGAGGAAGATCAATGTGTTGATCTTGTTGTTCTATATTGATTTCTTCCTTTTGAGTTGTTTGATCAACTTGATTGTCTTTGCTTATCTTGTTACTTATAACATCATCATCATCACAAATAATTTTATCCTCTTTCGAGGGGTTAGATTCATCAAAAGATACATGTATAGATTCTTCAACTATCAAAGTTCTTTTATTAAAAATTCTAAATGCTTTACTAGTTAAGGAATAACCAATAAAAATACCTTCATCGGCCTTCTCATCGAATTGCCGAGATTATCCTTACCATTATTTAACACAAAGCATTTGCATCAAAATATGTGAAAGTGAGAGATATTCGGTTTTCTTCCTTTATAAAGTTCATATGGAGTTTTCTTCAGCATTGGTCAAATTATTACACGGTTGGATACGTAACAAGCTGTACTTACAGCATCTGCCCAAAAGTATTTTGGTAGACTTGAATCGCTTAGCATAGTTCTTGCAAGTTCTACCAATGATCTATTCTTTCTCTCAACAACTCCATTTTGTTAAGGTGTTCTTGGTGCAAAAAAATTATGGAAGATTCCATTTTCTTCGCAGTATTCTACAAAAGAGGCATTTTGAAATTCTCCTCCATGGTCACTTCTAATTGATACAATTTTGGTTGCTTGTTCATTTTGGACTAGTTTGGCATATTTCTTAAATGCTTTAAAAGCTTCATTTTTATTTGGCAAAAATAAGGTCCATGTGAACCTTGAAAAATCATCAACTATTACTAGTCCATATGAATTTCCACCAAGACATTTAGTTCTTGATGGACCAAACAAGTCCATATGTATTAATTGAAGTGGTCTTGAAGTTGATATAATATTTTTGGGTTTAAAGGAAACTTTAGTTTGTTTACCCTTTTGACAAGTGTCACATAATTTATCCTTGATGACTTTCATTTTTGGTAAGCCTACAACAAGTTCATGCTTGACTAACTTGTTTAAGTGATCCATATGGATATGTGCAAATCTTTTATGCCATAGCCATGCATCATTGTTGTCACTTACCATAAGACATTTCATTTTTAAGGATAAATCATCAAGATTAATTGTAAAAATATTTTTGAAACGCGTACCAACAAACTGAATTTCACTTGTTACCTCATTTTGGATAATACAATCATCAATTGAAGGAGATGGAGCAATACCAACCTTTCCAATGCCCAAAACTTTTCCTTTGTTGTTATTTCCATAGATCACATAACCTTTTGACTCAAGAGTTAGTGCTGAAAATTTAGTTTTGTCACCGGTCATGTGCTTTGAACATCCACTATCTAAGTACCACATATTTGATGTACTTTGTGTGTATTCCTACAAAGCAAGAATTATAGTTTATTAGGTACCCAAAGTGTTTTGGGTCCTTGAAGATTAGTACCTTTCTTGACCCACACATAATGCCCTTGTGGAACACCAATGTTCCTAAAATAACAAGCATTAGGTGTGTGGCCATTAAGACCACAATAGAAACATGTTGGAATCCTTTTAGGAAAACATGGTTTCTTTTGAATAGTACTCTTTATAGAATAATGATAATTCTTCTGAATAGCTATTACTTTCTCATTTTTGGATTGGTTACTTGCTTTGACAAAGATAGTTTTACTAGTACTTGGTTTATCAAATTTTGAGTAACCAAGTCCACTTTTATAGTTTGAATATCTTTGCATGTTAATTAAATTTTCCAATCCAATTTGTCCTTTTTCGTATCTTTGGATAACTCTATTCATTTGGACAATTTTAAATGAGAGTGAATCACATTTATTGCATGTAGAATTCTGTTTTTGTTTTTCAAAATCTTGTTGCATAGTGTCGATCTTTTCATTAAGAGATAAAATTTGTTTCTTTTGATTCGACACTATTTTGTACAGATTTCTACATTCTATAAGTAGTTCTTTTATAGCCTATTGTGCATCATTATCTTCAACACATGAATCATCATTATAACAAGTATTTTTACTACTAACCTCTTCTTCGTCATCAGAATGGTGAGATGCCATCAAAGCAAAGTTTGCGCATTCGTCATTTTCTGAATTTGAAGATGAACTTACTTCATTATCTTCCCATGATATGTATGCCTTTTTGAACTCCTTCCTTTTGGTAGCATTCTTCTTGATAATGTTAGGACATTCTGCTTTCATGTGTCCTTGTTTTCCACATTCAAAGCAAGTAAAATTTTGATTTGTAGTGGAAACATCTTTCTTTCTGAAGTTTTTCTTTTTCTTGAACGTTATATCGTTTTGAAGAAATTTACCGAACTTTTTAACAAGGAGAGTGATATTTTCATCTTCATCTGCATTTTTCTTCATTCAACAATTCTTTTGATTCTATTTTTAATGCAATACTCTTTATTTTCTTTTCTAAACTCTCATTCTTTTCCAATCTTTTGAGTTCTAATTCATGCTCTTGTAATTTTCCGAAAAGTGCTGAGAGTGACATTTTAGATAAACTTTTCTTTTCAGAAATTGCTGTTACTTTAGGCTGCCATGCTCTAGTTAATGATCTCATAACCTTTAGGTTCAATTCATCATTAGTGAAATTTTTGCCAAGTACTGTCAGGTGATTTGTTAAGTGAGAGAATCGTTTCTGCATGTCTAGAATTGGTTCTCCTGGTTGCATTCGAAACATTTCGTATTCTTGAGACAAAGTGTTTAGTTTTAAACATTTTACCTCAATTGTTCTTTCGTGGGTTACTTCAAGAGTATCCCATATTTCTTTTGTTGTTTTGCAGTGGGATATACGAAAGAATTTGTCCATTCCTAATGTTGATTGTAACATATTTTTGGCTTTCTTGTCAAACAATACTTTTCTCTTTTCATCGTCTATCCATTAGGCTTTTATTTTTATTTCTTCTTTATTGTTGATGACTGTTGTTCGAATATATGGACCGTTCTCTACAGCCTCCCATATGTCATCTCCTTGAGCCTTAAAGTATGCTTGCATACGTATTTTCCAAAAATCATAATGCTCATCGACAAAGCAAGGTGGTTTGTTGCTGCTACCACCATCTCTAAAAACAGGTTGTGCGGAAGCCATGAATCGAGGAGCAAATTACCAAAGCCTGCTCTAATGCCAATTGTAAGATCAGAGACGCACCTAATAGGAGGGGTGAATTAGGTGTTAGAAGATTTTTTTGTTTTTAGAGTTTTGTGAGTTTGTTTACCTGGCTGTTTTAAGTTTATGAAAGCTTTGTAAAGACTTCTGTTACAAATTCTTAACACTTAGCCAAAGATAGTACACCACTATCTCAGTTAACAATACTTGAAGAATCTACACTAAGTTCTTCAAATCATACAATAACTTTAATTGATTTTGTAATAATGTTCTTAACTAAGAACAAGATTATAACGCTAAGTATAATGATACTTAATCAAGCACACTTCCAAGTACAACTGAGAACCTTTCTTAATGATATGAAATTGAAAAGCATGTACTTGAAAATATGAAACTTAAGCTTTCAAAGTGTTTGATATTTCAAAAAATAATTCTAAGATTATGCAATGATCCAAAATTGAAAAATTGCATTGTTTCGAAGTTGTATTCGAATACAGCCTTAGTGTAATCGAATACACTTCTATAACGTTCAGTTTTTATTCAGAATTTGAACTTCGTATTCGAATACGATACCTCGTAGTCGAATACAAGTATGAGATTTTTGCCACTGACTTGAGTTGTATTCGAATACGCAAAGCTGTAGTCGAATACAAAAGTTCAATTTTAGCTACTGACTTGACATCTGTATTCGGCTACGATACTTCGTATTCGAATACAGATCTTCAGTTTTAGCTACTAACTTGCAATCTGTATTTGGCGACGACACTTTGTATTTGAATATAGATCTTCAGTTTTAGCTACTGACTTGCAATCTGTATTCGGCTACGACACTTCGTATTCGAATATAGAATTTCAGTTTTTGTAAAAACTTTATTTTCAAACATATGTTTATGTATTTAAATATTTAAGAAACATTTCAATGCATATGCTAACAGGAGGGTTCTCATAATATTGTATTTGAATTGTATTTTGAATTAATATCAAATACCTTAAGTCCTAAGTGACCTAATATGAATTTGAAGGATGAGTTGAATTAATATCATTTTGCTTTTTGATCAATAAACTTTTTGTCTTCATCAAAAATGTAGATCTTATTCTTTTTCATTTTCTCAGCAATAAATCTGGAAAAGAACCCAATATCTCATGGAAGAAGCAAACACATTGAGACAAGATTTCATTTTCTAAGAGATCAAGTTGGAAGATGCAAATTGAAGATGATTTACTGTCAAACTGAAGTGCAGTTGGCTGATATTATGACCAAGCCTCTAAGAACAAGTAGATTTAAAGAATTAAGAAGACTACTAAGTGTGAAATCCCTTAAAAACTTGAATTAAGGGAAAGTGTTGGAAACAGAGAACGTTCTTCGTTTCTGTGTTAGAAAACAGAGAACGTTCTTCGTATTGTAATTTTGTGTAATTCAAGTTTTAACAATAAGTGTATTTTAAAACTAACTAATTAATCTCCTAATTAGTTAGTTATACAATTAGATGACAGTTAGTTAGAATAAATCATGTATATATATAGCACAATACATTCAATCAATAATAAGTCCATTCATTCACATTCATCAATTATCTTGAGTTTACTTCCATTGTGAGCAATAACTTGAAAATCTCTAACAACAACTAGGTGTTATTCTTGTTAAATGTAGATCTCTTCTTGGTGTTATTTGTAACAACTTTCATGTGGAGTTACATACTAATATGGATGTTCATTGTCTTGCAAGGGTGACCATTTTCAATGTCAATTGTCATCTTTATTTCGATATCCAACATGTGTTGATCCTTTGATTTTTGGCTTAATTGCACTTTTAGACCCCTCCTATTTTAACATAGTTACGAAAATAATCTTTTTATTTCAAAAAGGTATATATTCTACTCACTTTCTTTGCTTTAACTCTTTTTCCTTCATTTTTCTTTCATAAACCAAACACATAATTATAGAATGTAGAGTGAATTTGGCTTTTTATATTATTGACTTAAATACCTTTTTGGTCTCTTAACTTAGTATTTATGTTAAGTTTAGTCTCTCTCTAAAATGAGTCATTTTGGTCTCTTAATTTACGTAAGTTAACCCAAATTAGTCCTTTCAGTTAAATAGACCTAAACGTTTTATGTCAAACTCCTTCTTTCCGAATTTTGTTCATGTTTCTACAACAACAAAAATCGGGATAATCACACATGAGTCTTCCTCAAATCTAAGAAAGTTGGGGAACCATTGTTCAAGATGGGTAATCTTTCATTACAGAAAAATAACACTATAACAATCAAACAACTATTTGTCGTCAATAAATTCATGCTATGTCTTTGTATCCAAAACAATGCATAAAAATCTCAAACATCAAATACATTCAAATGCAATATAATAAACAAGCAAAATAACGATAAATACAAGCTCATTGTCTAAAAGAAAGAGATGTTGTTCTGGAATGCTCCAAATGTGCCTAAATGTTAGAAAATTAGTTACTTAATTCAAAGAAATTAAAATGGTTTTTAAGATGGAGAAAGAAATTGAAGGTTAACTACACAAAGCCAGCACTTTTTAAACCCGAAATAAAACAATATTTGGAAACCAGCTTGAACTTTTATCTATGTAATATATTAAAACAAACTCCTCAAATTATTATTTGACAAATCACATTCTTAAATGTCATGTAACACTAATTTTACCACATAATTCAATAGTATGATGTAGCACTTCTAAAATTTATTTATTTTTTGTTTCTCATTCTATTAATTTTTTGTCTATATCTCTAAAATTAAAATACCAACAATAAAAAATATAAAAATTATCATCACAAACTTGATTTAATTGGCAGTTACTTTTTTTAATTTATTGAATATAACACATCACAATATTTTAATAACATTTTAATAATATTAAAATGTAGCAACCACATATTACCACAAAATATATAAAAACATAATCATCACATATTAAAAATCCATAATCAAACTTATACACAAACAATCCCATTAAATTTTAAATTAAAATAAATAAATAAAATTGAAACGCAATCATTTAAATTAGCAAGCCTTTGCAAAAAAAAACACTAAATGATATAATTTTTTTAAAATAAAAATATTAAATTATACATTAAATATTTTTAAAGAAATATATAATTTGTGTTCACTTTTCTCTTTAAACACCAAAGGATATAACTTTAATACAAAAGAAATTCTTTGTCTATAAAAATTGTTCATGAAAACAAAAACACTCATTTTAAAA
The DNA here is from genome assembly GCA_037974295.1 of Cicer cuneatum. Lineage (NCBI taxonomy): Eukaryota > Viridiplantae > Streptophyta > Magnoliopsida > Fabales > Fabaceae > Cicer > Cicer cuneatum. The sequence continues at coordinate 47,041,547 of JBBPBO010000004.1, forward strand.
TATTAAACTTATAGATTTCATCTTTTTGTCGTAAAAATAGTACTTTGAATTTATTTGTCATAAATAAATCAAAATATCTTTGAAAGCAACATGTGACATAACACCTCTAATTAATAATTAGTTACCAAAAAGTTTAAGTAGAAATGAGACATAAAATATAAAAAATAGTAATTCATTTAATTAGTCAAAAAAGAATAAAGAAATAGTAGTACTCAATATAAAAAGTAAAACTAAAATAAAAATAATGATCATATAAAAATCAATGCTTACAAAGATATCTCAAATCAATACTTACAAAATATATTCTATTTGTTATAGGAAGAAAGTATTTTATAATCATTGAATGTTTGAAACAAAACAAAATGTATACAATCACTCATTTTTTTAATCATATTTTTTGAGTGAAAATCACTCAAATTTTATTTTAATCTCTTTAATTGTGTATACAACCATCACTCATCTCTTTTTAATCATATTTTTTAGAGTGAAAATCACTTATTTTATTACAAACTTTTTAATTGTTTTCATTCCATTTATTTTTTTTTTGTTATACAATCAACTATTCTTATAAACTAAGAAACTTATAAATATTGAAACTTTTTTTTCGATCAGATTTATTTATTTATACACCATAAATATCACCTTCAAACTTTTTAACAACTTTACATTGAAAGAAAGTTTTACAAATTAGACCCATGCAACTCGTGTTTTATATTCTAGTTTAAACTATTGTCAAGAGAAAGCAAATTGCCAAATTTTAGCAAAACAAACCGATTAGACAAACATTGCTGAAAAATAACACAAGAACTAAAACATAATGAAAGTAATGAAAGTTGTGCAAACAACCTTAGAGCTAACTAATGACATAACCAATTGGTAAAATAATAAACTGATTATGCAAAAGCAATGCCAAATTCCTTATTCAAATTGCAATGCAAGTCTGCATGATGCATTTATTGTGCACATGACCACACATATTCATTCAATACAAACACACATGATATCTTTTACCTCGTTTCCAAGAGATTTAAATTTGATATTCCATCAAAAGTTATATAGGAATTCTGCAGAAATAATCCAGACTGGATCAATTAGAGATACTTAACTATCAGGGAATAATAAAAGATTAAGAAATTAGACTACAATTAGTTACTCATGGAACGGAACAAAATTTGGAACGGAACAAAATTTGATGTCTCTTCAGCTTTTGAAATCCAAGTCATGCCATTTTATAAGCCAAATTTTTATATTTCTATTAATTGCTGGCCATTTTGAAGTCACGAAATTAATTTTGCCTAGAGGATTTTGTAAGTGGTTGTAATGTCACTACTCTATTCACCAAACCTTATAAATACTCAATGATTCTCTTCTCTCTAACTCCATAACTACCTCTATTTATACAAGATAATCTTTACCCTCCAATTAACATCCCTGAGCCAAGAGTACCTGTTGCAAACAGAAACACTAACACAGTCTCAGATCTCAAATTCATACCAGAGACAGAAAACCCATCCCTCTTAGGAAAAGTGTGAAAATGAATCAAGTAATATGAGATTATTTAAGCATGTGATTTCTCATTTTACATCTAATAAGTTATACACTAATATTATTTTTCAACTACCGCACGTGAAATTAACTGCATTAACTTATCATACCAAAATTCATCTTCTCAAGATTTTAAGAGCAAATAAGAGACAGAAACTAAAACTGTAGCATGAATCAGTTATAGTCGTCAAGTGCTATATATCTTTTATTCTCATTATAACCAGTTCAATTAATGGTCTATTTCAATGTAATACTATCTTTCAATTGATATTAAGTATCAAGTGTTCTCTAATTATGCAGGACATATCAAAATCATGTTGAAGCATGACCCAGAAAATATTCAACTTTTTGCTAAAAAGAAAAACTCACAGCATGAATCTTCCAATCAATTGAATGATCGGAAAGGATAAGATATAAATCCTCACACGCAACCAATGAAAACGGCGATGTTCAATCAAACACATTCCAGAATTTGATTGAAAACACCATGGTGCAAGAAGCAAGATTAAGAAAGAGGAGACCTGCAATGAAGAATTGATATCTGAATATTTGTATCAGAGTGCAAAAGAGAAAAAGCTCTGAAAACCGTAGCTGCTGCCATGATCTTACCACATAGAGATTGTGAAGAATCTGCACTGTTTTTTTGCAACATTTTATACCTTACTGTATTTGAAGGTTCAGTGGCAACTGTTTAGATTACAATTCATATTCAAATAACTTTGAATATAAATATCAACCAAATAAGCTGAGCCAAATTAAAATGCAGATTAGTGAGTCATAATTGTGTACAATTGAAGTTCAACGCTGACACTTGTATTACTAATGCTCCCTCAATTGGTATCAGTACTTCTCAAAACCCCATGGAGTTGTTGTTCTTGCAACATCACATTGAGCAAAAGAAAAATGGAAGCCATACTTACAAGAATGAATGAATCATAAAATCAAATTTCAAATCACAACTGGTTCAAGTTGCAAGGGAAATAGAGATTCAAGAATCATAAAAATTACGAAAAGACAAATGAAGGAAAATATGATATGATTTTGGGAACAAATTAAAAAAGTAAAATCCTATCATAAAATTCAATGAACCTGATTTGTAAACAATGGTAGAATAAGCAAATCTATCCTGCAGTGCAGCAGCATACATAAAAATAGACAGCATGAAACATAATTCATGAATAAGTAACCTCAGGATAGATATGTAACTCTCTAAGTAAGCCTCATAAATAATAAATACAGAAGATTGTCTTTAGATTATTAATCAAATCAAATCAATTAATGCACAAACCTCACTAATCAAATCAAATCAATTAACAAAATGAAGAAAAGGGGAAACGTGATGAGAGACGAATTTGAAAATAATAAATAGATACACACGAATGTCTTTAGATCATTACCACTGAGTTGAAGTTCATTCTATTTCCCGCGCGCTAAGATTATGCTGAGTTAAAGTTCATTCTATTTCCCGCGCGCTAAGATTACACAAGTTATTTATTCAGAAAATTAATTACCGTCAATTTATAGAACCTAAATATAAAATATAAATTATAAATGCAAAAGATTTACTCTAAAAATAAAAAAAGATTTTATTACCATTGAAATTGATTCCCGCGAGAGAGCGCGCATTTCCCTTGTTCTTCTTTTATTATTTGTGATCCAAACAAACCAGGGTTCTTCAATTTAATTGATTTAGTTACCGATGAAAAACCAATCCTACAAATTACCTATAAATTAGGGCACTTACTCTCTATTGTTGCATTAATTCCTATTCTCTTCTGCAAGCTGTCCTTTTGAGATCAATTGAGAGGTCCTATTTCCTTTTTTTGAACACCTGTGCTGTGATGTAACAGAGAATTGTTGTTAATCACATTGTTCTAATCACAATGCTCCTAAGAAAACCCCATGGAGTTGTTGTTCTTGCAAGTTCACAATCAGCAATACATACTAGAATCAATGAATCTTAAATTGAAATTTTAAATCAAGGAGGCGTACAACAGGTTCAAGTAGCAAGGAAAAGAGACTTTTAGGAACAATAAAAATTATGCAAAAACAATGTTATATGATTTTGGAAAGAAAGAAAGTAAAACCCTTAAAATCAACATTCAAATTCAATGAACCTGATTTGAAAAGAATGATAGAATAAGGCATTAAGCAAACACCTGCTGCACATAGACAACTTAACAAATAAGATAGCAATTAGTGGAATAAAAGAATCAACAAATCAAGGCAATTTTACAATGAAAATACCAATTAATGAAATCAAGAGAAAGCGAGAACACGTCATGCGATGAAAGATAGAGAGATTGAGTGAGTGAAAGAGATGGATCTAACCCAAAGTAATTAATAGATAATAGAATCTAAATAATAAATAAAAAAGATTTATTCTAAATAAAATCAGTTAATAAGATATATAAATAATAAATGCCGAAGATTTATTAATCACCCTGGAGCAGTCAATCAATACATTCCCGCGCGCACTAAACTAACGTTGTCAATTGCTAACCTCATAAGATTTACTCTAATAAATACAACAAAATATAACCGTTGTTGAACACTAACCTATATATATATATGTGTGGTACTCGCATATTCTAATTCCGCTTAACTCGTTCTAATTCCGCTTACTTTCTCTTTTCTTCTTGCGCCATTGAGGTTTTGTTTTCTGATTTCATCATCGCACAACAGAGTTTACGCTGATATTTTCAATCGAATTTTGGCGCCACTCACTCACCGCACAACTGAGTTTACGCTCTCACCGCCGGTGTTTTCTCTTCCGCAACAGAGTCACCGCCACCCACCGACTCAACTGTGGTCTCCGTTTTCATCACCGCCTTCAACAGAGTCGCGCTAGCCACTGTTTATTTTGTTTCTTGCGACCCCAAAGGTTTTCCTACTCTCTTTTTAACTTTAATTTTCATTATTATTATGTCTCAAAAAATACTCTAGTTTTTCTTAATATTATATTATATTTAAATATCACTCCTCTATCACTTTATCTCTTATTTTTATTCTTAATTCTTTATTTATATTTTTTTCATTTTTTTTAGTCATAACAAACTAGCAATCTTAACATTTTCTCTTTCTAAACTTTATTTTTCAATAATAATTATAGTTTTCTTTTTTTTTTAAACTTTTTTTTCTTTCCGATGAAATGAAACCTCTTCTCTAATTTGACAATTTTTATCATTAATTTTAATATTTTATTTTATATTTCCCCTACTTTTCTTATTTCATTTTTTTTATAATTATTTTCAGTGCAAAACAAAAGAATAAACTTTAATTTGGAGAAATGGAGCAGCAACAACATTATAGAAGAATTGTTGTATTTGGAGAATATGGGAGAGTCACAATTGAATTGTTTTATCCTATTACTAATGGTGTTTATGAAATGATTCCTCCTATTCCTTTTCGCACTCTTAATAGAGACATAATTTTGTCACATATGTGTATAGAAGAAGATCACTTTATTCTTTGTGAAAGTAACAACAACCATATCAATGAGGTTCATCATAGAACCAATAATCATAATGTCATACCAATTTATGCTCAAGATAATCTCTACGTCCTTCAAGAAAACGAAAGAGAGTAAAACGACCCGAAATCTCAGGAGCTAATCCAAAATCACCTACTCGATTGACAGGCATAGCTTTTGTAGCTGCTTTATCTGCCTGAAGTCGTGTAAACCAGAAATTAATTAACAAATATGAAGCAAGACCTACTCCCTCCCATCCCAGGAATAATTGAAGAGAGTTATCTCTAGTCACCAACATTGGCATAAAAAAAGTAAGAATGGATAAATAACAACATCAATCAAATTCCGACAAAAAGAAGAGCAAACATTGAAGCAATCCGCACATGCTCCATTCAAAGTCATGAAAGAATTATAATCAATGAAGAAACTATTGCCGAGACTTTAACGTGTTTTATATGTCTTGTAGAGTTTTTCCTTAGATCAAAAGTTATTCGTTTGTCTAGTCCATGTTCACACATTTATCACGAGAATTGTATTATGAGATGGCTCAATAGATCAAACACATGCCCTTTGTGTCATAGACCTATCTCATGTATTCTTTTGTTTTGTTAATAAAAAAGTTCTTTTTTTTATTATATTTGGATTTTTTATACTTTTGTCTCTTCCATTTTCTATTCTTTTAATTTATCTATTATATTAGTATATATATGGTATTATGTATAAGACATCACTTAATCTTATATCATAAAAAAATAAAAATAAAATTTATAATTATTTTGATAAATTCTACCACAAAATGTCAATGAATATCATTTATTCAAATTAATCAAATAACATTGAACTACTAATTAGCTTGCTAAATTCATATATAAACCGTACTTGACGTCAATAATGAAAACATAATTAATACATGTATGTTTCTAAATATTTTAAAAAATATTCAATTCAGAGCATCCAAAAATAGGGTTGGAAAGTAAAACAATTATCATTAGAGTATCAGTGACATGAAATAAAGAAAAAATAAACAAATGTTACACTCTATCATCTACAATGATTTTATCAATTAAAATTATTTTGAGTTATATATAACTTGAATTCCTTACAAAATTGGAAAATTAATCTTATGTTTGATATTACAATATGTTTGTAAAAGTTACATCTTATATCTTATGTTCTCACTTCAAGAATTGGTTCAACTAATCTTTATAGGAAATATCTCCTATATCGGTATTTCCTCCTATTTTGTTTAAAATTAATTTTGAGTCCTCTATTTTTAAAACTAGATTTTTTATTTCTCAATTTTACCACTTGTTTTTCTTTGTGTCTCCAATTTTGAGGGAGGGGATCGAAAAACGAATGTGAAACGTCCGAAAAAATACCATAACAATATCTTTTTCAATAGGCTGAAAAAGAACTTACAAATAACAAATAAAGAGTCCTTATAAATGTAATAATAGTTCAATCAAACCAATACAGTCCAAAACAAAAAAAAGTAACACAGTCACACGACAAACAAAAACATAACTGTGAATGTCAAGAATTAGTGGCAGAGTTTCTTATGGGCATAGAGTGACCACCCGCACCCTAAAATCCTCAAGAATTTTTTAAAAATATTACTACTTCTAATTTTTTTTTTAAAAGCGACAATCATGCTACCAACTAATGACTAAAAACCTACACAACTCTACCAATTCTGAAAAAATTGTCCTATCCAAAGGATATATAAAATTTGAATCAAAAACTACAAAAAAACTGGAAAATGCTTTGTATGTTGTTTTGATTGTGTAAAAATACTGGAAAATACCTTGCATGTGTTTGAGAAATGATCTAAATGTAAACGTGTAAGAATGTCTGTTTTGTGGGGGTTATCATTCTGTTTTGAGTGATTCTGGTGTTGCTGATGTTTTCAAAAGAAAAGGATTTAAAATGATGAAAGTGATTTTCTGGACAATTTGTTATTGATGAAAAATGTCTGAGTTTTGTGGTTCAAAAGAGTGGTGGAACTGTTTTGGGGTTGTGTTGGTTTTTCAAAGGAAAAAGATTGAAAATGTGTTGAAGTTTCAGGAAAATTTCACTCAACTCGAAGGTAATCAACAAGGAAGCTCTCCTACTCAACGCATCTGCTACCTTGTTCTGGGCGCCTGATTTGTGCTGAATGATAAATGGGAATTTCTGCAGAAAACTCACCCAGCAAGCATGCATCTTGTTTATCACCATCTGACTATGGAGGAATTTTAGGGCAAAGTGGTCTGTGAACAAGATAAACTCCCTCTGAATCAAATAATGCTCCCATTGCCTCAAAGCTCGAAAGACTGCATAAAACTCCTGGTCATAAGTGCTCCACTTCTGCCTGGCGTCGCTCAGTTTTTCACTAAAGAAAGCCACTGGTCGCTTCTCTTGTGAAAGTACAGCACCTACCCCTACTCCACTGGCATCACACTCCACCTTGAATATCTTGTCGATGTTAGGTAAAGCGAGAACTGGTTCCGTGCAAAGCTTCTCCTTAATCATCGCAAAGCTCTGCTCTTGTTCAGGTCCCCACTGGAATTTTCCTTTCTTCAGACACTCGGTGATAGGCGCAGTAATGGCGTTGAAGTCGCGCATAAACCTCCTATAGAAAGTAGCCAGGCCATGGAAACTGCGTACTTCAGCCACACACTTAGGTGCATGCCATTTTCTGATAGCACTCACCTTCTCTTCGTCCACCTGAATCCCATCTTCACCGACAACAAAACCCAGAAACAACAGCTTGTTGGTACAGAAGGTGCACTTCTTCAAGTTGATGTATAACTGGTTCTCTTGCAAGACCTGTAGCACTTGCTTCAAATGCCCTAGATGATTCTCCTTGGTTTTCCTATAAATCAGAATATCATCAAAGTAAACCACCACAAAAGAGCCAGTAAAGGACGAAGAACCTGATTCATTAGCCTCATGAAAGTACTGGGGGCGTTGGATAACCCGAAAGGCATGACCAACCACTCGTAAAGGCCATCCTTGCTCTTGAAAGTCGTCTTCCATTCATCTCCAGGTCTAATTCGGATCTGATGATAACCACTCCGTAGATCTATCTTCGAAAACAACTTAGACCCCAATAACTCATCAAGCATGTCCTCCAGATGAGGGATGGGAAACCTGTACTTGATTGTTATCTTGTTGATGGCATTGCTGTCAATGCACATCCGCCACTGATTGTTCTTCTTAGGGACCAAAAGCACTGGAACTGCACATGGGCTCATACTCTCTCTAATGAACCCTTTCTTAAGTAAATCCTCAATCAATTCACGCAATATCTTGTTCTCCTTGGGACTCATGCGGTAATGAGGTAGGTTCGGCAGGCTGGAACCTAGAATTAAATCAATCTGATGCTGAATATCTCGCATAGGAGGCAAGTCGTTGGGTAGTTCATCCGTGATGAACTCCCCAAAATCCATCAATATTTCCTGCACCTCTTTCGGGGGTTCAGGCTCCTCTTTCATAGCACTCAGCAAACCCTTGACCACTATTGAGCAAAACCACTAAGTTTCCCTGAAGGCTTCAGTCAAATCATGCTCATCCTGCGTCATAACAAGAAAAATGGACTTCTCCTTCCCTGTTCATCTATTAAAACCAGAAACCGGGGCCATAGCTATCTTGTGTGTTTCCTAGGTGAACATTATCACATTATCTCTGCCTCTATACGTGATATCATTGTCATACTGCTAAGGTCGTCCCATTAGGACATGACACACATCCATATTCAGAACATCACACACTACCTCTTCCTTGTAATGCCTTCCAATGGAAATAGGCACCTTGCAAGTCTTCGTCACCTTGACATGCAAACCCTTACTCACCCAGCCCAAAGCATAAGGCTTGGCATGCAGTTCTCTCGGCAACTCTAGGTATTCCACCAGCTTCTGGGAAACCAAGTTCTCTATACTCCCGTTATCCACGATCAGATTACACACCTTATTTTTAATAGAACAGTGTGTTCTAAAAAGATTCTTCCTTTGCCCCTCTTCCTTTGAACACAACAGGACTCTCTGCAGCACAAAATTCACTGCTTCTTCAGCTGCTTCTTCAGCTTCTTCTTCAGAAAACTCAACACCTTCATACTCATTGTTTTCTTCCTCTTACTAAGATTCCTCATTCAAAACTGCAGTCGTTCTCCTGGAAGGGCAAACATTCGACTTGTGACCCTGCCCACCACAACGAAAACACTTGTCTCTCGTCGGTTTCGCGTATGGGTTGGCTGACTTCTCGTTCGCCCTCTTGTTGTTGGACGTAGCACTACTGGTTCCACCAGTTTCCTTTGCTAAGGATTTAGAATCCTTAGCAGCAACACCCTTGTCCTTATCACCAGCAACTTCATAATTACCCTGCGGAGTGAATATGCGAAAAGATGAGAAATTTATGGGGGATTTCTCCACCAGTTCCGCTTTCAAGGCTAGCGTAGAGGCCTCCGTCACGGTCCAGATAGTCTGCAGACCCATCTTCTCCTGTATCGACCCCTTCAAGCCATTAATATAGCGAGTCACCTTCTGACCCTCAGTTTCCCCTAGTTCGTTGCGTTCTGAGAAACACATGAACTCTGCTATATACTCGGTCACGCTCCTTCTACCCTGAACGCAATCGATATACATCTTGTACAGAATCTGCTCATAATCTTCAGGAAAGAAACGCTCCAGCATTAACTGTTTCATTCGCCTCCACGTTCTGATTGGCGCTTTCCTCTGGTGCTGCCTCTGAACAACAAGCTTATCCCACCACACAACAGCAGTACTCTTCAATTGAATTGCCACCATCTTCACCTGCTTGTTTTCTGAGACACCCATCACGTCGAAGAACCGATCAACGTTAATCTGCCAATCCAGAAACTCTTCAACCCCCATAGTTCCATAGAACAACAGGATGTCAGCCTTGACTCTGTAATCATTGCGATCCTGTTGATTATCGAAACCCTGATTCTGCACTTGGACCTCTTCTTCGGAACTAGAGTCCGATTCAACATGAGCCTGCAAGCCTCCATGTGGACGTCTGGGCAGTTCGTCTCTCCTGCCTCTGTCCCTCCTATTATTAATGGCGTTCACTTGAACCATCAAAGCCGCCACCTGAGTCGTCATCTGCGTAGTCAAAGCAGTAAGGGCCACGGTAAAAGCCGCAGTGATACCCTCGATGTCTGCTCTTGTGATTGGTTGATCTCCCATGGTTGTTCAAGCTACGAAAAGAAACAGGAGAAAGCCTGCTCTTATACCACCTGACGCAGTCGGAAATCGCAAAGGGTTAGCTAGCGCTAATCCTAAAAAAAGAACAAGTTCTGGAGTCCACCAGAGAAGAGAAAAACTCTCAAAATTAATTATTTTAATAAAAGATTCCTTTTGTTACAGCATAGAAAGTCTTTAAATAGATAATAGAAACCTAGTACGAAAATTAGGTAAAACAGAAAAGTCCAAAATTAAAGGAGAAGCTAAAACGGCTGTAAAACATAAAATCCTGAAATTACGGGAAAAACTAAAACGGCTGTTTTTAGGCCAAAGACGAGCTCAAAACGGTTCTGGAGCCCATACTTCATAGCAAAGCAATGTTTTGTGTTCGTGGTGCGATTCCCTTTTCGGAAAGGTATAATAATAGGCAATCTGAAATCGGACGATCCTTTTACGCATTTCCTGCTGCGTTTGCCCGCAAAGTCGTTTCTTCCTCAATTCTTGCCGCAAACCTTCCTACATCAGTTCTCTCTAGTAAAAACTTCAAATCTCTGTTGATTTTAATTTTTTAGGTTTAGATTGTTTCTGCAATGATTTCAATTTCTTAGGTTTAGATTGTTATCTTCATTTCACTAATGAATGGAATCAGATTTAGGTTTAGATTTTATTGTTATTATATATCACTATGGCAAGTTGCTGAGTTATC